>CAMZMU010000123.1:16800094-17005203 GCA_947311845.1 Poa pratensis | reverse complement strand
CCCCGAAACAATTGAGAGTAATACCTTTGCCGTAGCCAATGCTATACAAGTTAAAATTGATAACAATGTGAGGATGTTAGCTGAATTGCATGCTAGATGGGAAAGAGAGGATGAAATTGCTAGAAAGAATAATATTGCTAGAGTTTATACTATTACTACTTCTGAAAATGCTTCAAACTCAAGTGTTAACAAACCTCCTACCATTAATGGCAAGATAGTTGGTGTTGGTAATGTTTCCACTTCTATTGCAAAATGTCCTAAATTGCCTGATAACTCTGAAACTGTCCTTGATAAAGATGCTGAAATTTCTAGCAATAAGGAAGAGAATAAACCATTACTTTTGATAATAATGACTTTGATTTTGATGGTTGCAATATTTCTGAAGTAATTAAGTTCTTGCAAAAGCTAGCTAGAAGTCCTAATGCTAGTGCTATAAACATGGCTTTTACTAAACATATTACTAATGCTCTATGCAAGTTAGGGAAGAGAAATTAAAGCATGAAGCTTCTATCCCTAGGAAGTTAGAAGATGGTTGGGAGCCCATCATTAAATTGAAATTGAATGACTTTGATTGCAATGCTTTGTGTGACCTTGGTGCTAGTATTTCTGTTATGCCTAAAAGATTATATGATATGCTTGATTTAGCACCTTTGGAAAATTGTTACTTGGATGTTCACCTTGTTGATT
Source organism: Poa pratensis (assembly GCA_947311845.1). Taxonomy (NCBI): domain Eukaryota; kingdom Viridiplantae; phylum Streptophyta; class Magnoliopsida; order Poales; family Poaceae; genus Poa; species Poa pratensis. Next base: position 17,004,516 of record CAMZMU010000123.1, on the reverse strand, counting down.
CTACTATTAAAAAACCTTTGGGAAGAATTGATGATGTTCTTATCATGGTTAACAACAATTATGTCCCCGTTGATTTTATTGTCTTGGATATTGAGTGCAATCCATCATGCCCTATTGTGCTGGGAAGACCTTTTCTTAGGACTGTAGGTGCTATTATTGATATGAAAGAAGGGAATATAAAATATCAATTTCCTCTCAAGAAAGGTATGGAACACTTTCCTAGGAAGAAGATTAAGCCACCTTATGATTCTATTGTTCGAACAAATTACAATGTTGATGCTTCTTCACTTGGTAATACTTGATGCATGCTTTGTGCCTAGCTAAAAGGCGTTAAAGAAAAGCGCTTATGGGAGGCAACCCATTTTATTTTTCTGCAATTTTTCTTTTATTGAGTCAAGGAGTTTGTTTACTTCTGTAGCAACTCCTTTGTATCTTTATTTTCTCGCATTGTTGTGCCAAGAGTAGCCTCTAATGATAAGATGATGCTTAATTTTGATTGCTGCGCAGAAACAGATTTTTGCTGTTCACTGTACGAAATTCCTAAAATCACCAGATTGTTAATTAAATCTGAAATTTTTGTGCGTAATCTTTATGAATGTCTGAAACTTTCATTAGTTCAGAGTTTCTCGATCTGAGCGTCGTAAGTGCCTCGAAAAAATTCGTCTTTGCGGACTGTTCTGTTTTAGACAGATTATGCCTTTTTATTTTTGCATTCTCTCTTTTACTAGTGTTGAGTGAAATTCTTTTTTGGGTGGAAGAGCTTCACATAACATCAGTGGCTGTAGCTAATGTTTAAAGTAACAAATCATATTGCGTCTTTATAGAACATGTGAATTTTTGATTATGCACTAACCCTCTAATGAGATCTACTTTGAGTTTGGTGTGACGGAAGTTTTCAAGGGTCAAGAGAGAAGGATGATATAATAGGATCAAGAAGAGTGAAGAGCTTAAGCTTGGGGAGGCTCCCATGGATCTCCCCAGCATATTTCAAGAAGACTCAAGCGTCTAAGCTTGGGGATGCCCAAGGCATCCCCTTCTTCATCGTCAAAATTATCAGGTCATCTCTAGTGAAACTATATTTTAATTCTTTCACATCATATGTGCTTTTCTTGGAGCGTCTGTGTGCTTTTATTTTCAGTATTGCACTTTTATTTTCAATAAAGCTTGACTGGACCCTAGCATTCTTGATTGGGAGAGAGACACGCTCCGCTTTTTCATGAGAATACTCCTATTCTTCACTTATATTTGTTGAGTATTCATATCTAGCGCTGTTCAGCTTTTAGCTCTTGTTTTCATGTATCTCTTGTCAGAGCTATTAGCTTTCTTTTGTAGAAAGTACTCTCTTGCTTCACTTATATTTGTTTGGAGAGTTGATGAAATAAATTGATTGGTGTTTGGTTGGTTCAGAAAATGTTGCATGTGGTAATTGGTATAAGGAAAAACTTGCTTAATCTTGTAGATCACTAAAATGGATAACTTGATGCTTGTCAATTGTTTTGAGTTAACAAGTAGATCATGATTAAATTGTGCATCACATGAGTTAAGCCTATTAGTGAAGAACTACCGTAAAGCTTGTTGAAAATTTGGTTTGCATCGGTGGTACCTCTAAGGTCTAGATATTTTCTAATAACAGGGTTTGGTTAACAAGGAAGACGGTATGAAGTCTTATAACGTTTGCAATATGTTTGTCATATAAAACTTGGTGTACGGGTTGATATTCTTGTTTGCTTACATAACCTTGCTAGCCTAAACTCTGTACTGAGAGGGAATGCTTCTCGTGCATCCAAATCCTTGAGCCAAAATCCATGCCATTTGTGTCCACCATAACTACCTATATGTGGTATTTCCTTGCCACTCCAAGTAAATTTTTCATGTGCTACCTTTAAATTATTCAAAATGTTATTATTCCCTTTTTGTGTCAATGTTTACTAGCTCATGAGGAATTAGTGTGGTTATTCTTTATTCTATTTGTCGAGTGGACTTTTACACCTGGACTAGTGGCATATACATCCGCTTATCCAATAACTTGCAAAAAGAGCTGGCAACGGGGTGCCCAGTCCCAATTAATTACAACTTTAACCAATTAATTCTCTTCACACTTTTGCCCTGATTCATCAGTAAGCAATGACAAACAGTGAAATACCTGAATGTGTGTAAACCAAAGAGAAAGAGGGATGATCTGCCTTGCTGGTAGAAATAACGTCCTTCATGGGAGCCGCTCTTAAAAGTCCGTTCGACAGGTAGAATACTGTTCTCACCCGCTACCATTCGTTGACAATTAACAAACACCTCTCAAAAATAGATACTCCTCCATGGTATGTGATTGATGGAAGGCACCCGAGGATTCGGTTAGCCATGGCTTGTGTTAGCAAGGTTGGGAGGAGTATCAAATATTTTATGCAATCTCTATATGCTTTCAAAAACCTAAAAGCTCTAGCACATGATTTAATCCCTGCTTCCCTCTGCGAAGGGCCTTTCTTTTACTTTTATGTTGAGTCAGTTTTCCTATTCTTTCTGTCTTCCACAAGCAAACACTAGTGTCAACTTTGTTACAACATGCGTTATATGCAATGTATTGGACTTGTTATACTACTTTGTGTTGACAATATCCATGAGATAAATATGTTGAAAGTTGAAGCAAATGCTGAAACTAAATTCTTCCTTTGTGTTGATTAAATACCTTTTGTTAGAAACTATTGCTTTATGAGTTAACACTTATGCAAAACTGTTTGATGCTTGTCTCGAAAGTACTATTCATGAAAACGTTTAGCTTGTGTGATTCATTGTTTACTCATTATCTATTTGGTAGCAAATTATAGACCATTGACTTGGATCACTTCATTCATTTACATGTGCCTTGCAATATTATATGATCAAGATTATGATAGTAGCATGTCACCTCAAAAATTATTTTGTTTTTATCGTTTACCTACTCGAGGACGAGTAGGAACTAAGCTTGGGGATGCTGATACGTCTCAAACGTATCTATAATTTTTGATGTTCCATGCTTGTTTTATACCAATTGCTACATGTTTTGCATCTACTTTATATCACTTTTATACATTTTTTGGGACTAACCTATTAACAAGATGCCGAAGTGCCAGTTCCTGTTTTCTGCTGTTTTTGTATTCCAGAAAAGCTAGTCTGGAAATATTCTCGGAATTGGACGAAACTACACGGGGTGCCTATTTTTCCAGAACACGCCTGACGGAGCGAAGGAGCAGCAGAGGAGGGCCACCAGGAGGCCACACGCACCGGGCGCGGGCCCCCCTCTGCCGCGCCCTGGTGGTGTGGGCCCCTCGGGGGTCCGCAGCCGCCGCCCTTTCGCCTACTTATTCCCCCGACGCGAAAACCCTAAGTACCTGAGCAAATATCCACGAAAAGTCCAGAGACGCCGCCGTCGTCAACCCTAGCTCGGGAGGGTTCAGAACCTCTTCCCGGCACCCTGCCGGAGAGGGGAATCGTCACCGGAGGCTTCTACATCGCCATGCCTGCCTCCGGAGTGATGCGTGAGTAGTTCATCCTTGGACTACGGGTCCATAGCAGTAGCTAGATGGTTGTCTCTCCACTTTGTGCCATCATGTTTAGATCTTGTGAGCTGCCCTACATGATCAAGATCATATTATTGTAATGCTACATGTTGTGTTTGCTGGGATCCGATGAATATTGAATATTATGTCAAGTTGATTATCAATCTATCTTATATGTTATTTAAGATCTTGCATGCTTTCCGTTACTCGTAGATGCTTTGGCCAAGTAGATGCTTGTAACTCCAAGAGAGAGTATTTATGCTAGATAGTGGGTTCATGTCTCCGTTTAACCTGGGACAGTGACAGAAAGTTCTAAGGTTGTGGATGTGCTGTTGCCACTAGGGATAACCTAACGATGCTATGTCCACGGGCATATGTGTTTGTTTACATTACGCACTTTACTTAATGCAATTATCCGTTGCTTGCAACTTAATACCAACGGGGGACTCGGATGACAACCCGGCGGTGGATTATTAGTCATAGATGCTGTTGGATAACGATCTATGTATTATGTCGTAATGCCCAATTAAATATCATAGTAGTCAACATGTCATGTATATGCATTGTCATGCGCTCACTATTCGTCAATTGCCCAGCTGTAATTTGTTCACCCAACATGTTAGTTATCTTTTATGGAGAGACACCACTAGTGAACTGTGGACCCCGGTCCATTCTTTTACACTGATTAAACAACCACAAACTGCAAACTGTTCCTTTTTCATTCTCTGCAATTTAATACTCATTTTCCACACCATACGTTTAATCCTTTGTTTTCAGCAAGCCAGTGAGATTGACAACCTCACTGTTTCGTTGGGGCAAAGTAGTTTGATTGTGTTGTGTGCAGATTCCACGTCAACAGTCCAGACTCCCTGCGACAGCTATTTTTCTGGCGCCGTTGACAACCTTCTGAAGAGTTGCTGCTCCTACTGGTTCGATAACCTTGGTTTCTTTCTGAGGGAAAACTTGCTGCTGACTACATCATACCTTCCTCTTGGGGTCTCCCAACGAACGTGTGTTTCACGTCATCAGGATGCGGTTGTAGGAACCCAATTTTGGGCTTGTCCGTCACTGTCCGCGGACACATCCGGACGTGTCCGCGGACAGTTTGGAGAACGATTTTGGCAACCATGGTTGGAGATGCTCTAACATAGACTAGTAACATACGCATGTGAAAGTGCATGTGTTGCCCCATGTGTGGTTTTGGTAATTAATGACAATCCTTATGGACTAATGTTTGCATTGAGATATTCTTGTAGATCTTGTCCATAGAAAAGATTGGAGTTCATGTGTTGAACTCTAGAAGATTACATGATGACCAAGCTTCTATCCAAGGGATTAATAAAGAATGGTCATGTGAAGAGTTGAGCTTATTGCAAGCATGGCTTGGAAAAGAAGATTGAGTAAACATTCATGTTATCTCCAAGCCAACATATATATCAACATAAGAAGATGAAGTTCAAGTGGATTCATGAAGTCGGAGCGTAGCAAGGCTCTCCCATCCCATCATGGTGTATGGGGAACACTAGTAGGAAAACGCTTATAGGTGGAAACACTTTTTTGTGGCGCACCAATTTGCAGTGCGCCACAGAAAATATTTCTGTGGCGCACGTTTTGAGTGCGCCACAGAATTCTGCAATTCTGTGGCGCACCAAATCCACGTGCGCCACAGAAAGTCATATTTCTGTGGCGCACCAGCCCCGTGCGCCACAGAAATGCCGCATTTCTGTGGCGCACCCTGTATCGTGCGCCACAGAAAACAGCATTTCTGTGGAACCCCGATCTCGTGCGCCACAGAAATTATCAGATCTCAGATCTGTTTTCTTTTTCCTTCTGGTCAAACCCCACCACACGACGCGCACACACCACGCAACACCTGACACGCCACACACACCACACATCCCATCGATCCACCCCCATCCACTCTTATCCACTTTATCTCTCCTCCGCTCACCGAGCCTCGCAGGGACATCCCCTTTCTCTCTCCGTCGTCTCCCTCTCGAAGACCCTCTCATCCTCCAGCGCCTCGTCGGACAGCCGCCGCTCGTCCCCAACCTCCTCCGTCTGCCCGTCTGCTCCTGGCGAACATGGAGCTCTTCTCCACCCCGCGCCCCTCCCTCTCTCTCTACCCCGCGCCACACCGATCCACCCTCATGCCCGCCGCGTGCGCCATGCCGGCGGCGGCGCGGCCGCCCCTCCTGGTCCCCCGCCGCTGCCCGCCCCCCTACGCCGCGCACGTGCCCCGCCGCTCCCTCTCTCTCTACCAACGCCTTGGTCTCGTCCAGCGCCTGCACGACGTGGAGCACGCCCGGGTGGCGCAGCGCGCGCGAGGTCGAGGAACGCGTCCTCGCCTCGGATAGCGCGCGCTTGTCGGAGACGCCTTGGCCAACACCTGCTGCAGGGTCTTCATGTTGAGCGACATCGCCTCCACCGGAGCCCCTCCGCTACATCTCCGGTTGAACTATCAGTGCGAGAGGACGACGACACAGGGGACAGGGAGGCGTACGTGCGAGAGGAGGAGACGGCGGCGCTAGGAGAGAGAAAGGGGATTAGCGTGGGACCAGCTAATTTTTTTAAAACCTAAAAAAGACTATCAGTGGCGCATGCATGTGGGGTGCGCCACAGAAATATTTCTGTGGCGCATGGTGAATGGTGCGCCACAGAATTATTTCTGTGGCGCACGGGCGTGGTGCACCACAGATAAATATTTTAGTGGCGAGCTTTCTGGGTGCGCCACAGAAATCATTTTTGGTGCGCCACAGAAAGGCGTTTTTGTACTAGTGGAAGTATTTGGAAAAGTCTTCATCAAGCATGTGCTAGCAAGCACAATCAAGAAAGATGTTCCAACTTGAGGGAGTCAAGATCGTCATCATCTAGCTCAAGTGGAATGCGCAAGGCAAAGGTATGATCTCTATAGGGTTTCTATTTTACCGGTCTCGTGGTGTTAGTGGGGACCGGGTTATAGGATAGACGGAGTACTATCAAGAGGGGCTCTCAAGTGAGTAACTTGATCGCATCTTTGTGGAGAACTCAAACCTTTGCATATTTGGCATCATCTTTCTTGGTTCTTATTTGGCTTTTATCTAAGGGTGTCAAGCGGTGCCCGGATCCGGCCCGCTCCAGCCGAAAATAAGCTAGCTTCCGTTGTTGTCAGCTTGGTTAGATTTTAGCTGTTTTGAACAGAAATCCTGTTATGCGGGCCTATACGGGACCCACCACTACAACTTGACTTTTATCCATGTGATAATTTAGAGCTTGTGTTCATCTTCATACCAAGCTCTAGTTCATCAAAAACGGATTTCATTTGAATATCTTGTGGGGTTTTTGATGTTGGAGGTTTTACCGGTTCGTCTCTTATAGAGAGGTCGAACTCTCCTCTTGTGTTATCATCCTCACATGATGGACTATGATGTGTATATGCATGATCTTGTAGTGCTTGTGATTATCTTCGGAGCAAGCCCAAGATCATAGAAAACGGAGTCCGGATGAAAACTTGTTGCGTTTTCGTGTTGAAAATATCATCGGTTTATCCTTGAGGAAAGTTTCACACCTTCCCATGGGTGGTGACTTACTCTATTTATGGTTTTTAATATTTCCAACAAAGTTCTTGTCGTTACCTTTCTAACAAAGTTGGTTTCATCCAATTTGGAGTTTTCTCGCAAAAATTATGGGTGTTTCAATTTCGGGTTCTGGGTGGCCAGCCCCCAGGCCGGCCTGGCCGGCTCCCAGGCCAGGCGAGTCGGGCCCCCAGCCGGCCTAGGCTGGGTGCCAGGCCGGTTCTCAGGCCGGGTGCCTCGGCTGGGTGGCCGGCCTCCAGGCCAGCCAGGCCGACTCCCAGGTCGGGCTCTGTGAGCCGCCGAGCAGCTCGTGAGGCCGGCCTCCCTGCACTGCCCAACGGGCAGATTTTTTAGGGACCTATTTAAGGGGCTTTCTTCCCCATTGGTTCCCTAACAACTTGAGCTCGTTTTCCCCCTCTCTCTCCTCCATTGTTGACCTTTGGAAAAGCTTGCCTCCCTCTCAATCCCTCCCATGATTCTTGCATATCTTTAAGGGAAAGTGAGAGGAGATCTAGATCTACATTTTCACCAATCTATTCCTCCTCTAAGTGAGGAAAACCTAGTTGATCTTGATCTTGGAGTTCTTGGTGTTTCTCCTCCTTTGTTCTTCCTCTCTTCTCCCCCCCATAAAGCATTAGTTGCTTTTGGTGGGATTTGAGAGTGAAGGACTTGAGCACTTCTTGTGTTCCTGCCATTGCTTTTGTGCATCAGTTTGTGCTCTCCACGAGGATTCGTGCAAGTGATAGTTCGTGAGCTTGTTACTCTTGGGTCTTTAGACCCTAGACGTCTTTTGTGGCGGTTGAGGCCTTTTGTGGCCACTTGGGAGCTCCCAATCCTTTTGTGGGTTGTGCCTCAAGATTGTTTTAAGGGACTCGATTTCCGCCCAAAAGGAAATCAATAGTGGAAGGTGAACCGAGCTTTTGGGCAAGGCTCATCGGAGAATAGGGTGAGGCCATTTGTGGTGCCTTGAGTTTGAAACTCACACCCCTCCAACGAGACGTACTCCCCTAAAAAGGAGGAACTCGGGAATACATCGTCGTCTCCGCGTGCCTCGGTTATTTCTATACCCGATCTCTTTACTTATGCACTTTACATTGTGATAGCCTTCGTGCTTGAAGTCTTATATATTGCTATCACCTTGTTGTTTGTCTTGCTTAGCATAAGTTGTTGGTGCACATAGGTGAGCCTAGTATATTTAGGTTGTTGGCTTGTTAATTTAAACACCTAGTTTTATTCCGCAATTATCAAGCCTTAAACCGAAAAAGTTTTAAATCGCCTATTCACCCCCCCCCCCTCTAGGCGACATCCTTGTCCTTTCAGCATGTTACTACTCTATGTTACTCCTGAGCAGCCTTAATCCCAACATCATATAGCATAATACATTTCTTATTTTCATGAAAAGATAAAAAAATTGCTGTTAGAAAAAAAAGAGCCATGCTTAAATATGTTCTACCAGCGAAACAATGCCCGCTATGTAAAATAAAGGTTCAATCACCTTCCAAAACATTATGACTCGATTAAAATATTTGATATAAGAAACCTACTTTATTTGCAACACCATCTATAAAATATGTTTATGTAACTAAGAAAATGTTTGCATAGATTGTAAACAAACATAAGATCATAATAAACTCTCGCTAAATTTAATATTTGTACGAACAAAAAAAAATGCAATCAAAACATATAGACAAATGGCTGACAAAAGGTAGTACATGGTTCCTTTTGTGAAATGGTACGGGAAGAAATATTATTTGTGAAACACATGAAATGAAAAGGGAACTATGGTGAGAGATAGAAATGAAACACGACTATCAAATAAAGAAGGTTGAAATGGAAATTGAAGAAACAAAGCAAAATACAAGAGAAATAAGAATTAAAAACTAATAATGGCTAACCCAATAGTGTGTATGTGATGAGGTTCCTTTGCTCAACTTGGGAATGGACAACGATTTTTTTTTTGTGTGGAGCGAATGGACTACCATGTAGTGGACCTCGAATCTTCCATGCACTGCTTCCATGGGCTGCAATGTTGTGGTATGTGCTGAGGTGGGCTTACTGGCCATTTACAGCTTACTGAGGCTTCAAAATGAATTCACTTCCGAGTCGATGTGATAAAACTGACGGCCAATAAATGGGCTATGCGCCTCCCAGTCATGGACTATTGTCCCTGTAAAAATCGCTAAATTTGTCAAAATAAATAAATTTGTCATTGTCTAAAAAAGCTAAATATTTCAAAAAAAAGTATGGAGTAGTCAAAATTTCAGAACCGGATATACTTTTTGCGGGGAAGCTAAGATGGAGCTATAAATAATATGTTTAATTTTATACTTCACTCGTTTTCAAATCAATCAACCTCACATTTTTTTATGTAAGATACTCCCTCCGAAACCATCGACAATACCATTTCATCCAGGATTTGTTCCCACCGCATAGTTATAGCATAATACCGGGCCTACGTGCAAGGCCATAAAGCACCACCAAATATATTAATGCACGCGCTCACATACCTCCTTCCTGCTGCTAAACTCACCAGAAATTCTCGACTCTAACAGAGAATGTTCTTTTTTTTTAAACGGCCTAACCAAGATTTTATTTTTGAAACGGCCTAACCGAGAATGTTTTGAACAAACTCTGTGTTCATGTCTCCTACACGTATCCCGTTGGAACCCTATCTATCTAACCGCGAATATAAAAGCGGCAGTATATAAGCTACAGTGGACCCGTGGAGCGCCGGGATATAAGGATGACTCCAACAGGCCGACGCATCGAGTCCGCGCGCGTCCGTCCCTGTCCGCTGGAGCCAAAAACACGGCCCAACGGGCGACGCAAACGGACCGCGGTCCGTTTTTCTATCCGCCGCGACGCATTTTGGGCCAGGAATGCGTCGGCCACGGACGCGCGACGGACCGCTTTTGTGTCCTCCTCCAGTCCGCTCTTTCGGCAAAATTCACACCGGTCTCTCCTCTCCCAAAACCCCAGTCCACACTCCAGCCCTAGCCATGGCCGACGCTGCCTCCGCCGCCGCCGCCGCTGAGTTTGGACCAGACGCCGCCGGCACCGCCGCTGGACCTGCGCCCCAAGCTAAAAAGAAAGTAAAGAAGGAACTCACGCCAGAGCAGAGGGCCGCAGAGACCAAGAAGCGGGGCGCCCGGAGGAAGAGGTTGAAGCAGGACCAGCTCGACGTTGCCAAGAAGGCCGCCGCCGAGCAGCAGGGCGAGGATGACACCTCTGACCTCGTGTCCAGGGCCGCCACCGCTGCCCTCCTCCTGATTGGGATTACCCCGACCGCGGCCGCGGTCGGGGTCGCGACTGCGGTGGCCAGCTCCAACGCCTCGGCGGCCCGACCGCCAAGGTCGAGATCTTCCGCGAAGGCACCATCGCCTGCGTACGGGTACCTCCCTGGAACCATGCCGCCGCGGGTTTCCCCTACCTCAGCCGAATCCGCGGTCGAGGCACCTACCCTTGATCTCAACGCGCCCGCTACACCTTTGACCGCACACTCGCCCGCGGCGCAGACTGCGGCAGCGCGTGCAGCTGCCCCGGCAGTGGTCGCCGCCCAGGCCGCCCGTAACCTGTTCGGCGATTTGCCCAGGCCGTCGCCGGGTGACCCTAAGTACTATGAGGTGGAGGAGGAGGATGGTTACGACGGGGAGGACGTCCTCCAGGACATTGTCAGGGACAACACTCAGTACGCCGACGACGATTACAATGCCGGAGAAGATGAAGTTCCGCCGACCAGCCCCGATGTGATCAACATCGAGGTTGAGCCGGTTTTCCTAGACGAGCTCGACACCCAATCCCTGGCCATGAAGAGGAAGATCAGCCAAAGAGGCGCCTCATTCACGTCCGAGGAAGACGTGCTCATTTGCGAGTCCTGGATCGAGGTTGGAACCAACCAAATTCTCGGGCCGAGCAAAGAGGGTCGGCATATTGGGGCCGGTTCACCAAGCGCTACAATGAATGCAGAATCCTTCCGCCCCATAACATTCAAACGCTGCGAACCGAGACATCTATCTCCAAGAGGTGGCTCCACATACAAGGGGAGATGAGCAAGTTTTGCGGCTCCGTTGAAAACGTTGAAGCCCGGCCGCAAAGTGGCTATGGAGTGAAGGAATTGGTATTTCCTCTTCCCTTCTTATGCATTTTGGTTGCTATATCCTTGTATGCACAGGTGTTGCAAGTTTTGGAAAACCTTCCAGGCTCAATATAAGAAGACCTTCAACTTGACCCATTGGTACCGGGCACTCAAGGACCAGCAGAAGTGGAAAGACCTCTACGCCTCCCTCAAGCAAGGTGGACAGCCAGTTGATAAGGAAGAGGCCACAACGGAGAAGGAGGGGAGGCCAAGCGGGAAGAACAACTCGAAGGCCGAGTTGAAACGCGATGCAACAACCCTTGCGTTGCAAAAGACATTGAACGGGTTCCTATCCCAAAATGACAAGACATGTGACAAGAAGGAGAGAGGAGAGAAAAGGAACGCCTAGAGAGAAAGGCGTCTTCCAAGCTCTTCTTCGAATTGCAAAAGAAGAGGCTCGATATAGAAGAGAAAATGCTCGGAATAGAGCACGGGAAGCCGAGGCAAGGGCCAAGGAGGCCGAGGCTAGGGCCAAGGAGGTCGAGGTAAGAGTAAGGGAGGTCGACCTGAAGGCTAAGGATCTTGATCTCGCCTTACGCGCCGAGGAGGCCAGAATCATGGACATGTATATCTTGGCCTTCATCCCTAGGAAGAAGACCTACTACCTCAAGAAGTAAAGGTACTACATGGACCAAGATTGATCAAATCTCAGTTCTTCTATTTATTATGTTGCATGCCGGTGTTGAACTATGGCCGATGGCCGGGATTTGTAATATTTTGGGTATGTACCCAGACATGGCCTGTGTGATGCCGGAATTATGTTTTATACTTGTTTTGTTGCAATGTGATAAAAAATCCTGGCCGAAAATGATCAAAATGATCAAAAAACCTGGTCGGACGGACTCAATGCGTCGGCTCCGTTGGGCGCAGTGGCCGAAAATGGGCGAACCTGGACGGGACGCGCGTCCTGTTGCCGACGCAAACGGATCAAACGCGGACCAAACGCGCGTCCGTTTGCGTCGGTCCGTTGGAGTCATCCTAAAAGCGGTGGTCACACACACCGGGGACGGGCCGGAAAGCGCGCACCGCTGATACGCGCGGAGGACGATCCATCAAAAAGATGGAGTTCCGGTACGACGATCGATCGGCGTTCGGCGTCTGGTCCTGGCTGCGATAAAAGATGCTTGGCGGCGTAGGGTAGCTAGCAAACGGTGCACGAGCACGAGCGAGACACTGACTTGAGAGACACGCCACTGGCAGCCTACCAGAACACGGCTCCAGGTTCGCAGAACTCGACGTACGTAATCTTTCTTCTCAAGAACATGCGGTGCACGAGCACGAGCGAGCTGGTCCCGGCCGATCGTATCAGCGATGAAGAAACGGAGTTGCACGAGTGTTTGACCGGCCGCATGCATCGGCTAACACGAGTCGCGGTATGGCACGGGTTAGTGATGAATCATCATTCGGACACAGGCAGCTACGGAGCGTACCCATCATGATACGGTGCGGCGATACACGCAGATGCTGCTAGTACAGAACAGTAGAGTAGATCGTGGAAGCGGAGAAACCGATCGAGCAAGAGCAACGGCCGCACGCCACAGCTAGCCTAGCCCATGACGACGGCGAGATCTCTCTCTCTCGCTCCTGTTCACGCCGCGGGATTGGCGGCAGGAAACGGTGGAACGGAACGGAACAGTTGACTCGCTCGTGGACTCTTGCTTGCTCTTGCTCCCTACGGCTACGGCCTACGGGGTGGCTTCAGCTTCCACGTACCGCGCTACTGTGCCCGGAATCCCGGATCCTCTACAGAACGGCGACGACCACTCCAGCGGTTGGAAATCCGGGCGGCTACAGTTGGCCATTCCAACTTCCATCCCAAAGAATCTCTATCTAGACATAGCCATGAAGTACCATCCCGATTCACTGGAAGATCTCTTTATTTCGCGTTGCGGGTGTAGTAAATAAGAATGAATTCATTCCGGGAACACAGGGCTTGGATTGAACGGGAGCTAATCGTGGAGCGATTTTCGCCTGCCTCGCCAGCAAAATCCCCTGTTTCATGGATCAACGGGCGCTGTGCCGAAGCCTAGCCCTAGCCCTAGCGGCCTACGGCACGGACTTGCACTATTTTTTTCCTTCCACAAGCTCAGGTGGGAAGATATCATTTGATAAACATGTAGTCAACATTTTGTTAACGTGTTGCAGTTAACCTACGTTAGCTAGGATCCTAACTATACAACCGATACTGTTTGTAGTTTGTTTATATACGATCTAATCTGTAACATTCTGCTGTCTATTGGTGAAGCTAGCAGCTTGCTATTCTGCCAAATACCATACCCTCCGACTATGGGTTCATGCTCAAACACACAAGGCATGGAGGGGTTTACTAGAGAAAAGTTCATCAGGAAAGCTCTTTGACCCCCGAGTTCATAGGCTTCTGGTCAAATAAAACAAATTCAAAGAACCGTAGATTTTAGAAAAAAATGGTGACGAACATATGCATGTTTTCTAAACACGTGCCAAGTTTCATGCTCTATACAAAAATAACAAAACCAGCACTTTTAAAACATATTTTTGTAATCCCCATTATGGCCACTGGTTTGTCTTTTTTATACAGAATAGACCAGATGTTATTTCACCACGAAAGTTGATAAGTATGTATAACATTTGCATATATTTGTCTCCAATTATTTTCATTTTTTTAAATGGTTTACTATTTTTTATTTTTTTATTCTACCAGGAGCATATGAGCTTGGGAACCAATTTGAATTTCCAAAAGTTTATCTACTGTTATTGAACTTCACCTTTTGACTCACTTTCTCCACCGGGTTTCAACCTTTCCAAATTACTGTCATGGAGTGGTTTAAGCGGTTTAGTGCGGACGTGGCATACAGTTGACGACACTTTGACAACATGGCAGGAGACAATATGAGAGCGTGTATTAGCGAGGGATTTTTTCAAGATGACATCTGAATAGAACTCTACGTGATTCTACTGGACCTAGACACCGACACCCTCGCACCCCCCCCCCCCCCCAAATCCCAAATAACTAATTCGTGGATCCCCTAACGTCGAGCTCCACTTCTCCCATTGTCGCCGTCGTCCGCTGTCATGCCTCATTATTTCTTACCTCCCCCTTCCATCTTCATCATTTTCCACCTCGAGCATGATCCGTTCAGATCTCCGCCGCCAAACAATTGTGATGCCTGTCATCAAGTGCCCAGACGTTGGTGAAGTTCTACATCTACTACCAACGATCACATCGGTTGGTTCTGTGATCGTTGGTTCTTCTAATCGTGGGTCAAACATGGTGTAAGTCATCGATGACGTGATGTGTTAAATTTGTTGAATTTGGCCCATTTTTTGCTTGACATTGGCCTTCCATCCTTCCGATTCATAGCATACTTGCGATTTCTGGCATATCTGATTGATCAGTAGATCCTCATTGGTAATGCACTTGACGCGGCAGAGGACATGAGAGAAGAGCTTCAGGCGGCAAGAAAGGAGAGGGCAAGGAATGGAGCTACCATGGCTAGCAGTGGAGGAAATGGAGGTGCCATCGGAAGAAATGGAGCTTCAGTTAGGGGAAATCGAACTACCATGGCCACCACAAGGCTCCAAGTAGCTACATTGCTAGGTGTAGGGAGAGAAATTCTTTTGCTGATGAAGCTGATGATGGCATGTGTCATGGTGTTGTGTGTACTATGTGCTTTGTTATTACTTATGAAAAAAAAAAGATGTGCTCGTTTTAGTAATGCTTTGGCTAAGACTATGTAGTGATCGAAATGTTCAATTTGTAAGTGTGGAGTGTGCTTTGGTATGTAAGGTCTGGCATTCGGCATATCAGTAATCTTCTGATACATATGGGTCAATCCAGGCAACCTGCAGAACGTCCCGAACACCAAATCCTAGCCCATGTCTTTTAAACATTTGAAATCCGAGCACTACTGATTATCCTACTAATCTTCTAAACCATTGGCCTAGCAGGCAGCCTTTCTCCTGCAAACTTTACCTCTTTCAGGCTTTTTAAACCCATTTTCGGCCGTGGTGGCTCTCATATGGGCGCACCGTGCGAACGCTAAGCACTTGGACACTTTACAGCACATCGATCACTGGCCAGTCTAGTACCGCAGACAGCATGCCGTTTAGCTGGGTAAGCAGCGTTTACAGCCGATTAATGGTACCCGAAACTGATAAGATGTGCATGTCTCAACATCTTTTGTACGGCCACGTCACATGGTCCAGAGAGACGCATGGAATTAGTTCAAAATTATTCCCATGCGGCATGCAAGGGACAGGATAAAAGGTCTGCGTAGCTGCCAATTTTGTGGCTACAAAAATGGCTGACAGTGGGGCAGCTTTTGTGGCTAGATTAGGATGACTCCAACGGGGCGACCCATCGAGTCCGCGCGCGTCCGTCCCTATCCGCACGAGCCAAAAACATGGCCCAACGGGGCGACGCAAACGGACCGCGGTCCGTTTTTTGGTCGGCCGCGACGCATTCCTGACCCAAATTTGGGCCACCGATGCCTCGGCCCCGGACGCTCGCGGAGCGCTCCTGCGTCCTCCCCGTGTCCGCCCTGGCCCCGCGTGTCATCGACCCCAACGGCCACCTACCCGCAATAACTGTGGGCGGTGAAGCTGTATAAAATCCCGCCGGCCGGCCAAACCCTAGGGCACACACACAAACCCGCCGAAGAGACCAAAAAGCGCGCGGCGAGGCGCAAACGGCACCGGGAGGCCTTGGCGGCGGCCGATGCCGCGAAAGGAGCAGGCAGCTCCACCTGATGTCATATCCCCGCCGGCGTGGCCGCCTATGTGCGGCTCATTTTCCACTTATACCGGCGCCCGCTACGTGTTTCGTAGCTACAAAATGATCAAAGAAGATTGAGTCAGCTAGCCCTGGGCTGGCCATGGCCGCGATGAAGGAAGAGCCAGCAAGTCCGTTGCAGAAAGGGCATGCTGCGTGACGTTCCTCAAGGCCGCAACCCCTCTTTGATCTTCCCCCTTGCCGGCCGGTGGTCGGTTATTAATTTTCTTCAAGTTTAGGTTTAGGTTTTAGGGTTTAATGTTAGGAGGAAGTCCTAGATTTACTATGTAATTTTAGTTTCCAAAAATGTAATCCTAGTATTAAAAAAAAAGTTTGGCGAAAACCCTGGCCAGGCGGACTCAATGCGTCGGCCCCGTTGGGGGCACTGGCCAGAAAGGGGCGGACATGGACCGGACGCGCGTCCGTTCCCCGACCCAAACGGACAAAACGCGGACCAAACGCGCGTCCGTTTGGGTCGCCCCGTTGGAGTCATCATTACGATCACGCTTTAAACATCGCTCGTCGATCGAACTTTCCCCCTCTGTTAAAAGGTCGAGATGAACCGATCAACCATGTGCAAAGATTAACTGAAATGCAAAATGCACTTGGTAGAACTCATCAGTAACAAGGATATCTGAACTCATCAGTAATAAACTCCAGCTCACTTTCCCCTCCCCTCTGGTTACTGTTTTGAGCGAGAGGCGAAAGGGAGCTTGTCCTCGTTCCCCGTCCCGCCGACGGCCGATTCGTCGGTCTCCTCCCTCTCCGGTCGCCGGTGCGGCGGTGGGAGAGTGGGGAGACCTCGGATCCGTGCCTGAGGCATGTAAATAGTACTTTAGGTTTCCAGGGCGGTGCTGGAGAGGTGGTTGCTGCGGCGGCGCCATGGAATAAAGGTGCGGGGGCTCGATCTCCACCTCGGCAGCGCTCTGTGGAGCGGTGCCGTCGAGCTTCCGGCGTGGTTCCCTCCTGGATCGATGGAGCTGGTGAGGTTTGTGGCTCCGGGCTGGGTCGGCGTTGCGAAGACGGCGACCAGCTGTGGGATATTTTGTCCCCTGTTCTTCTCTTCGCTACGGTAAGTTGTGCTCTGAACTTGCTGTCCAAGATCTGGGGGTGGGGTGGCTGGCCACTGGCGTTCTTCGCCGGAGGTTCTGGTTGCCTGTACAGGAGCACGTTGGTTGGAAGAGTGCGGCAGTGGTGGCTTGCGATGTTCTTCTCTCTGGCCGGCCGTGGTGGCGAGGGGAGAGAAGGTGCTGGCAGGTTGAGCTACTGTGTGGTTACAGCTGCAGGGAGGTGGGTGTCGACGGAGAGGGATCTGGCCACCTCTCTTGAGGTGAGGCGCCGCTGGGCCCAGATCCGGCGTTCGGGATGCTTGGGGTGCGTCCCCGGCCGATACTCCTTCATAGTCTTCTCTTCTGGCTCTGGCGAGCTAGGATGTTTTGCGGCTCATCAACGCCAATGGCGAGAAGCATCTCTTGCGCCGTGGTGCGACCTTGGAAGCGACGGATTCTCCTCCGTCGGTGGCTCTGTGCTGACAATTTCGAGCTCCAGGGTTGTGAGGAAGAAGAAGGATCTGGAGGATATTTTTGCTTGTTTAGGTTTCTATGAGGTCCTTTATGTAAGTTGGTTGCAGTTGTATCTGCGTCTGTATTCGTCTAGTTGTCTACTTGTACGTGTCCCTGTACGGTATTCTGTATAATGTACAAGTAGTCTTTTCAAAAAAAAAAAAAGGATACCTGAACGGTTGGCAGTGGGAATATGCAGACTGCTGCCAAGCCAGCTGATACGCAAGTGCGTGGCCAGAAACCTTT
This sequence comes from Poa pratensis, assembly GCA_947311845.1. Taxonomy (NCBI): domain Eukaryota; kingdom Viridiplantae; phylum Streptophyta; class Magnoliopsida; order Poales; family Poaceae; genus Poa; species Poa pratensis. The sequence goes on along the minus strand of CAMZMU010000123.1, from coordinate 16,986,739 downwards.
CCTTCGTTACTTTTCTAGTCGGGAACTACTCCCCCATCTTGATGTTCCCCGCTTTCACGATCTGCTAGCTAGCGCAGTTAAAATATGGTCCTGCTCGCTGTTCGAAGCGCGGATTCCGACGAGAAAACGGAGTAGTTTGTGGCGAATTTTGTCGCTCTGGATGGACCTCTGTTTTCCCCCTCCCGTGTCAGTACAGTTTGGTCGCCCGTGAATATTTTTTTTTTCCAGACTGTGTTTGCGGTTTGTTCGCATACGAAACATTCCAAGTTTAAACAATCGCGTATCAATCGGCAGGATCTTATGGATAAGCTAGAATTATGGGCATCGTACCAAAACGCAGCCATTTTTTGGGTCACGGCTATTTTACCGGTACTATTCATCCTTGACGGGGTGACTTGCCACAATGCCACTCGATCACTCCTCGACTTGTCGAGCCATGCTGCCATATGCCCATATCAATGCAGAGAAGCTGACAGGGGCGAAAGATATCCGCGGGAGGGAGATGCCGTATCAGGAATATTCACCGCTAGCCTAGGCAGCCTAGCAGATTCTTTCTCGATCTAGTTTCACCTCATTTCTGGCAATTTCGGGCGTCCCTTTTCAGATTCCGTTATTACCGATCAATGGCTCAAGATTTCTTGGCGGAAAGCGAGGGACAGGGGGCAGACACGTTTGTCACTGCCGTCCCCCATACGGTCCGGGAAATCGTCGGATCCCTTCAACTCAGGTATGGAAATTTTAAAATGGTTTGGAATCGAATTGGGTGTTTACACTCTATGGGGACTGCAGCTGCAGCACCAAGTACGGGCATACTGTCCGTAGATCGAACAAAGTACGTACGGATACTGTCCATAAATCGAACGGTACACCGCCACCGTATGGATACACACCTCAATCAGCCGACCATAGCCTGTATCCTTGGCGTATGTACGGCATGCTCCTTCATTCTATGTACCTGTATCCATACATACGGCATAAAACAATCGCTCGGCGCATGCACTGCATCTGCTCACATCACCTCCTCCCCGCTACCATTGGCTGCTCTGCCTCACCACACCAACTCGCAGTCTCGGATGCAACAAGCCACCACAGCGCGGCGTCGGATAAAAGCAAGGGATGGTCCAAACAAAGCTTGGGCCGCGCTGCCATCTCGCCTAAATAAAACACACCCCCATTACACCACACACACACACACACACACACACACACCGCCCACCAGCCAAATGCTCCATGCTCCATGCTCCTCGCTGCCTCCTCAGCTCGGCTGTAAAGATTCAGAGTGCTCACGGCCTTGAGACCCAAGGCTGCTGAGACTGCTGTCGAGAGAGTGAATACTGATTGGCAAGCAAGAAGAAAACAGAGAGGGGGTCGAACACAGGCCGTCCCGTCGGAAGGCGAAGATGATTACGCCCACGGACTTCTACCACGTGATGACGGCGGTGGTGCCGCTCTACGTCGCCATGATCCTGGCCTACGGCAGCGTCAAGTGGTGGCACATCTTCACCCCCGACCAGTGCTCCGGGATCAACCGCTTCGTCGCCCTCTTCGCCGTCCCGCTCCTCTCCTTCCACTTCATCTCCACCAACAACCCCTACACCATGAACCTGCGCTTCATCGCCGCCGACACGCTGCAGAAGCTCATGATGCTCGCCATGCTCACCGCCTGGAGCCACCTCTCCGCCCACGGCTCCCTCGAGTGGACCATCACGCTCTTCTCCCTCTCCACGCTCCCCAACACGCTCGTCATGGGCATCCCGCTCCTCAAGGGCATGTACGGCGACTTCTCGGGCTCCCTCATGGTGCAGATCGTGGTCCTCCAGTGCATCATCTGGTATACCCTCATGCTCTTCATGTTCGAGTACCGCGGCGCACGCATGCTCATCACCGAGCAGTTCCCCGACACCGCCGGCGCCATCGCGTCCATCGTCGTGGACCCGGACGTCATGTCGCTCGACGGACGGAGCAACGCCATCGAGACCGAGGCCGAGGTCAAGGACGACGGCAAGATACACGTCACTGTGCGCCGCTCCAGCGCGTCCCGGTCCGACATCTACTCGCGGCGGTCCATGGGGTTCTCCAGCACCACGCCGCGCCCGTCCAACCTCACCAACGCCGAGATCTACTCCCTGCAGTCGTCCAGGAACCCCACGCCCAGGGGCTCCAGCTTCAACCACACCGACTTCTACTCCATGGTCGGTCGGAGCTCCAACTTCGGCGCCGCCGACGCGTTCGGCGTCCGCACCGGCGCCACGCCGCGCCCCTCCAACTACGGCGAGGACGACGCGCCCAAGCCCAAGCACCAGCATCAGATCCCCGCGCCCGCCGGAGCGTACCCCACACCCAACCCCGCGGTGGCCGCCGCGCCGAAAGGGCCCAGGAAGCAGGCGGCGGCCACCAACGGGCAGGCCAAGGGCGAGGACCTCCACATGTTCGTCTGGAGCTCCAGCGCTTCCCCCGTCTCAGACGTCTTCGCCGGCGGCGCGCCAGACTACAACGACGCCGCGGCAACAAGTCTCCCCGCAAAAGTATGTAGCAATCTTTCACACCACGCACCGGCAGGCACACTGCCTGATTTGGGGAGCTAGCGCTAATTCCGTGGACTGATAATTGACGCGTTTGTTTGTTTATTCTCGCAGTGGACGGAGGAGCGAAGGACAGGGAGGACTACGTGGAGCGAGACGACTTCAGCTTCGGGAACCGGGGCGCCGCGTTGGACAGGGACGCCGAGGCCGGCGACGAGAAAGCCATGACGGCGGACCCCGGCAATGCGATGGGCGCGGGGCCGACGGCGATGCCGCCGACGAGCGTCATGACGCGGCTCATCCTGATCATGGTGTGGCGCAAGCTCATCCGCAACCCAAACACCTACTCCAGCCTCATCGGCCTCATCTGGTCGCTCGTCTGCTTCAGGTCCGTACACTAGCTAGCTAGAAACGAATTACTTAGAGCTCAATTACTTACTAAACAGATTATGCACGGCCGGAATTCAACGCGCAACGATCATGGATTTATTTAACTTAATGAGTCTATCGTGGATTTGTCTGATTGCTGCAGGTGGAACTTCACGATGCCGGCAATCGTCCTGCAGTCCATCTCCATCCTGTCGGATGCAGGGCTCGGAATGGCCATGTTCAGTCTCGGTCGGTATCACTAGCATGCTTCGCTTCTTCTTTCCATGCCTGCTTGCCCTGCTATTCCTGGAGTCCTATCCAACAGTAATAACTGATTCTTCGATGTGCTTGCGTCGTGCAGGTCTGTTCATGGCGCTGCAGCCGCGGATCATCGCGTGCGGGAACAAGGTGGCGACGTACGCCATGGCCGTGCGGTTCCTGGCCGGCCCGGCCGTCATGACCGCCGCCTCCTTCGCCGTGGGCCTCCGCGGCACGCTCCTGCACGTCGCCATCGTCCAGGTACTTACTTGACGAGGGGTAAAAAAGCAAACAGCGAAAGAAAAAAAAACGTCTTCGCGTGCTCGTGTCCCTTCTTTTCGCAAACCCCCTCGTGCCCTGCTTTTACGCGCGAAAGCTTAACCTTTTCTTCCCCTGTCGACTCCTAACCTTTTCCCCTCCGGCTCCGGCTGGGCCGGACTGTGTCTTCTTCCTTGTTTCGCAGGCAGCGCTGCCGCAGGGCATTGTCCCCTTCGTCTTCGCCAAGGAGTACAGCGTCCACCCTGACATTCTCAGCACAGCGTAAGTACCACTACCATGCCTGATCAGGAACTAACGCGTAGAAGCGCCGACACGGACAAGGAGACAGCAGCAGGAGCTGTTCCGATCCGGCAAGGATTCTCCCGAATTTAGCGTCTGGCTCACCGTTTCCGTTTGGATTGCAGGGTCATATTTGGCATGCTCATCGCGTTGCCGATCACGCTCGTCTACTACATCCTGCTCGGGCTGTGATCGGCTTGAGCCAGTGGCATGTGTAAAGATCGGTCGCAAGTTCAGGAGCAGTAGAGGGGGAGATCCTAGAGCTACTGGCACTGCATGCTTGCAACATATAGGGCTCTTCATTTTTTTCCTTCCCCCTCGGTCTCTAGAGCAACAAACAAGATGGTGGTAGCTAGGTAGGAGGACGACAATGGCGAGTCAAGACTCAAAATGGCACCGAAGCAAGCAAGGACAAGTACACCAAAGATTGGGGAGTTGGGGGAGAACGAGTTTTTTGTTGGCTGCGCTGACCCCCTGTAAAATGTTCTGATATAAGTCATCTCATGATTTGCTGACCTGAGAATCTGAGATCAATGGTGCTTCCATGGCAGGGATGGGATTCATCTCAGTGTTTGTCTGTTAGGATCATGCATGTCTCCTTTTCTTGATTTGTTTCTGCCGATTCACACTCTGTTTACATGTTGCTCCCTCCGATTCCAAAATATAGATAACTTACATTTGCCAAAAATGTATCTATACATTTTACATGACTAGATACATCTACATGTTGGTAGCTGTAGAGTGTTTGGGACACACTCATCAGACCAGAAACTTCTTCCTCGTCCCCGTCGCCTCCCCGAGCGGGCGACCGGGACGGCACGCCCCCTCCTCTCCCGTCTCTTCCGTCCCCCTCCTCCCCTCCCGCCGCCGCCAACGGGTGCCACCGGGTGTTGCCCGGGTGGTGCCGGCGGCGGCGGACCTGTCTCCACCCGCGCGCAGGTGGCCTGTCTCGGGGCGGGTGGCTAGCGGCGGTGCTCCTGGGCGGGCTATGGTCCGGCGGCCGGGCGCGGTTCGCCGGAGGGCAGGGAGGTGGTGGCGCGGCCCCTTGGCGGCGGGCGTCTTCGTGGCGTAGTGGTGGCCGACGGCGCCCTCCCGACCCAGATTTGGGCCCTAAGGGCCCCATCTAGGTTTGGGCGGGCCGGCTCCGACGCGGCGTCGCCGTTCTCGGCAGATGGAAGAGGAAACTTGGCTCGGACAGGAGGTGGCGGCGCCGGCGGCACGCCTGCTGCAGCACGACGGCGGGAGCTTTACGGGCTCCTCAGGGCCCGGCCGGGCCTGCCGGCGTGCGGGCCTGGTTTGCTCCTGCTATTGCGTCCGGTCGGTTACTGCCCTCGGGCGGTGGAGGTCGGTCCCTCCCGCGTGCCCGTGGTGCTACGTCCCTAGTCCCTTGCCGGGCTTCTCGCTTCATCGTGCAGGTCTCACATCCTTGTTCCTTGGTGAGACAGCGGTGATGGTTTCATGACTGTGGGCGCTGATTGGTGGACGGTTTTGGTGGAGAGCTCCGGAGCGTCCGGGATGAAGGATGGGGTCGGGAGAATTCCCTGTTGGCTCGTCCAACACCGACGCGGTGGCGCCTGCGGGTGCCGTCTGTCCTTCTTGAAGGGCGTCGGTAGTTTCCCTCCTCTCTTCCCTCTGCGTATCGGGGGAAACCCTAGGTCCATCCGGGCAGCATCGTCGTAGTCGTCGCTTTCCTTCTTGAAGGGGTTGTTTGGTACGCGCCGCTTCGGAGCTCTAGGAGCATGGTGGGACGTGGGTGCGCAGCGGTTGTGGAACTTCTTCGTTTTGTCGATCCGCCATTGTCGGCATTTGTTTCTCTCTTTTTTCTTTTTTGTTTGGGCGTGTTGTGCTGCTGCCCAGCGTTCTCAACGGTTGTACGGTGGTTGTTATATTAATATAGCGGGGGCAAGCTATTTCGAGGAGTAGAGTGTTTGCAGTAGGAGTTTACATCACGTACACACGGCGCCAAAAATCGTTATGCTGACAGTGAACAGCTATGATGGGCCAGCCCGAGTGCTTGATCAAGTTAAGGCCACACACACGAACGCATGGGCGAGGCGGAGCTTTCAATCAGGGGTCACTGATTTGATACGACCTGCCGGCTACAGTTTGTGTGCGGCCAATTAGTTTCCGAGCGACTTAATTTGCACGCGTGGAGACGGCACCAGGAAGCCATTAGGGTTTCCATTTGTACTAATCATCAGCAGTGATACAATCCGACTCCATTCCTTGTAAGATTGATGACGATGATGAGGGTATGTGTTCGTCTCCAAATACTTGATCGCTTCCTAATTTTCCGATTAGCCTATTCCGCTGAAGAATTTCGTGATAATCGTGAAAGGAAATACGGTGGGACCACGTTCGGTGAAGGGATGCGCTAATGTGGGATTTGATGTGGACTGGTGGAGCATATCCGGCGACAAGCAGGGCCCTCTAGGTTGCTGTCGCGTTGAGTGGCTAGTTGGGGTCCTTGTGCTCTCCCAAACCCTTTTCCATCTTCTTTCTCGAGTGTTGCTCTCTCATGCTGACCATGCTCGCTGTATTCTCAACCTCAATCCATAGTCTGCACGACATCCACAAAACATGGTAGAATTTGGGCCGAATGCCACATGTCTTGCATAAAGTCAGGCACTGGTAGCTGTTTCGTATGGAAGAGATTTTTTTAGTGCTAAGTTCCTTATATTGATTATTATCAACAATGGAACAAAGAATTGCAAAAGTAAAAAGAATTGCAAATAGATTTTCGGATCACCTAACGACAATTACAAACACTGAAACGAGTCGAAGGCGGTTCGATGTAGTCACCCTCCCTCACAAGAGCCGGGTAAAACTTGTCGTAATAAGACTTGTTGTAGTAGACAGACGGGAAGCAACACGCGAAAATTGAAACATTCATAACTATCGAGCCGACATGACTAAGAGCCTATTATAGCAAGCGGATTGTTCCAAAGCATATTGCACACGTTTATCTTTCAGTTGTGATTCGTATTTTAGCCTGTGAGCTGAAGTCATTCTTACAATCCACCCTTAAAAAACATAAACTGAAACCTTTATAGCTAGAATTAGTTGTGAACCTGGCAATGGTCGCGCGACATGTATCAGCTTCTCGCTGAAACATTGCTCAAAGTTCTTTTCCTATGAAACAAGTCAAAAGATATGCCAAGAAATAGAATTGGCCGGTTTATAAAAATGACTGACCGAAAACATATAAAACACGACGTCACACAACACACCAAGCGATATCTTGAGGTCGTGCACGAGCTGATGCCCGCCCACAAAGACCTACCAAACCCGGTGCACAAACCTCACACGCCCTGGATATGTGTGGCCGCCATTGAAACTACACACTCGGGCGTAGATCCGCTGCTAGGATAGGACCCTGAACTAGGTTTCGTATGACGGCGGCTCTGTGTCTTATTTCCACGAAATTTCTCCTTCCTGTGTCTTAGCTTTAGAGACACTATATATTTTATATTGGCAAAGGGCGTCGAGAGGCGGTGGCGTGGGGCCCGTGCACCCACGTGGCGCGCTCCCCCCCCCCCCCCCCCACATGGTGAGTCGGGTGGATGCGCTGCCACGTGGTAGCTCCCCTCTCACAAAACGTTGTTTTTCCGTGTCCGCCTCAAAAAGTTATGTTCCGTTTTATTTTCGCCTGATTTTTCTCGCGATATTGTGATGCAAAACCAGGCAGAAAAACAACAAATAGAACTTAGCACGGGGTTAAAAGGTTTCTCCAATGAAAATATTATAAAATGGTGTGAAATCAAATATAAAGTATGTAGTAATGATATAATAATAAATACATACATCAATAAAAAATTATATGTTTTGGACATATCAAGAATCATGCCAAAGATCAATTATACTCTGGAAGTTTCTAGCTATAAACATGCTTAGCTAATCAAACACTAAACACCCTTGTAAGCTATTTTTATAACATACCCATTGATATCTCTACCATAAATATACTATATAGTTTATGAAGTTATAGTAATTTAAATCTAGCACAATGAAATGTAGTTTTTAACCATAATTATACTCCGGAAGTTTCTAGCTATAAACATGCTTAGATAATCTAACACTAAATAGCCTTCTAAGTTGTTTTTAGAACATATCCATCGATATCTCTACCATCAATATAATATATAGTTTATGAAGTTGCCGTAATTTAAATCTAGCACAATGAAATGTAGTTTTTAACCATATAATTTATGACTATATAGAAAGAATGTTACAATCAACGTTTAGTAATTATGCCAAATAAGAAATAAAACATTATACTCGTCAAAATGGTGCATGCGTAAAATAAGTACAAAATTTTAGTACAAATTATATTAAGTTTAATGCGCACTAGGTGTGAATTTCATGTGGAGCGGCCCTGCACGCATGCTACGATTTGCACACCCATGGTTACCTACGTAACTATGAGTCCAGCATGACTTAAGAACTCACAAACTGATACTGTTATAATGGCTCGTAATACAACTATGGACAATTCCCCAATCGTTTTAATCACTTCGGATCAAACGGATCAAAATCTCACTGGCATCTGGTTCAAAACGGTGCTTAACAGCAAATGATGAGGACACATGCATGCTTACCACCTTAACATTGACATGGACGAATGGGTATCCCAAAGCTATTAGATCGATCTGACGGGCAAAACTTTTGTTTGTTAAGAGCCGTGTAATTGGGAATATGTTTATCTGCATGTCGAATAAATTAGAAAACAGCCACATTTAGTGTTAGGTTAACAAGTTAATAACTACATTTGGATTTTTTCTGAAAAAAATACCAATTCTAAGACGAGAAGTAGTAAATAAAGTTGATTCTCGTTTAAATCATTTTTGTCTACTTTCCTGACCGGTAGGGTCCCATTTTCTCGGGTTGAGTTGGATGCACATGAACTGAGGTGGATGTGGGGCCTACTTGTCACCACCTCATCCTCTTTCAACCCGCTCTTCTTCCTACTCCTCTCTCCGCCAGCGGTCCCCTCACCTCCCTCCCACCGCGCGCCGGCCGAGCCTTCGCCGCCAGCTAGGCTTTTGTCGCCTCTCCCCTACTTCCCATACATTCCTCCTACCGCCCTGTGCACACCAAGCTGAAGTGTCGCGTCCCCCCCCCCCCTCCCGAGGCGTACGGTAGTAGGGAGAGAGAAATCTGTCGGGGGCATGTGGTGGCGGTGGAGGCCCGAGGCTGCTCCGGGAGAGGGACAATGTCGTCCATGCACGGTCAACAGAGGTGGAGGCCTCAGGTCGCCCGGTGATGCGCCAGTTCACCAGATTCTTACCAAAAAGAAAGATCATGTGGGCCTCATGTCCAACTCTCCAGCTCCTCCACGTGTGCTGCCAACTCAGCCTTATAAATAGGCCCCATAGGCCAGGATAACAGACAATTTCGCTCTCTATGTGTTCCAACCGTTCTTGCATGTCTCTCTAAAATTTATTTTACTTGTGCAATTGTCCAACTACTTCTGTATCACTTCACGTGTCTATTGTCTCCCTTCCTCTACCTTGCTAGCGGCCCCCTTCTCCCTCGACCAGTCCAGCGCCTCCCTCGACCAGCTCCTCCCCTAACCAACACTTAGCTTTCTCCCCTTACATCTCCACTCACATGTATCCTCCCTCCCTAGTCTGCTCCACCTCGACGGTGCAACAAGAAAACGGTAAGGCGGTGACACCAACATAAGCGCAACATGGTGGCAGAAAGGATTGTAATGGCCTAGTTGTAACTCTGAATTGAAAGGTAACGATGAGGAATCGAAGGACTTAGTAAAGATGCAAGACGACGTAGCGAGATAAAACGGAGCATAAGAATGGTAGGATAGGCGAGACCAATTTAACTGTTATTTTGGGGAGGTGTAGAATGCAAGGAGAGATGACACGGTCGTGGGATCTTGAGGAATTTGTTGTCCGCGATAGGGGTGGTGAACATTTTCCCCCAATAAAATCAACAATTTATTCGACGCCAAGCAGGGTGCGGGCTTCATTGAACTTGTGCTTAGTGTTGCTTTATTCTTTTGACAGTTTAAGTTTCTGATAGCCTGGTCAAAATATCCAATTATTCTCATGAATAATGGGAGGATGCGAAATATTCTCTTACCAACAGAACATTGACCGTTGAGCCCCAGTTCAGTGCATCGGATCAATGCTAGCTGATGCTCGAATATAATGGACAGAGAAAAATTACCTATCTTTAACTAACTTTTGGAGAGATCCGGGACCCATGGGGTGACAAGAAGCCCTCAGTTCGGAAGATGTCTGGGTTGTGCTTTTGCCCGTGTACGAAAAAGTCCAGCAGTAACATCGCGCCAGCCCGCGGCATATGCATGCATGCTATGCTCCGTGCCACAATGTTTTTTTACATTGTACGTCGTCTACATTGTATTGTTAAAAATACGGATACAAAGATGACATGAGTACAAGTAGCATAAAATAAGAAAACTTGGTCCCAATGTTGCCGCTGAAAAAACCTCTTGCCATAAAACTTTAATGAGTCACAATAGCGACCAGTCCCATAAGGGTGATTTATTTTATTTTAGCATCCACTAACACATCTTGTTACGATTGCTCTGCATTTTAGTTCCTAAATGTGGCCCAGTTTAACATGTCTTCACGACACGTACGGTTTACCAATGGCCATTTAATTACCTCGTATGCAATGTATCATGGGCGAAATTGTGCTTGATCAACCGTTAATCAGAGTGAAATGTTGGGAAGGTTTTTTTGCTCCATAATGTTTAAACTCTTTAAGTAATAAAATGCCCTTTAATGAAAAAGTCTCACCGGCATCTCAGTCGAATCAGTTGATCAGCCGTTAATCAGCAACAGTAAAAATGATGATGATGATGATGCATGCATTTTTTCAATAAAAGAATCTTTATTACTTAAAGAGTTTTAAGATGCATGCTTATAACAAGTTAAACATGCGCACGAATAGTTGTCCCGAAACTAGTGGATCGATCTGACAAGCGAAACTTTTCGTCGGATGCACTGGATAGCCCTGCGCCGGTCCTGAGATTCCATACACGAGCGAGACCTGGATCGGGAGGGACAAAGGGAAGACGTTGAGCAGCTACGCCATGGACCGATCGGAGAAAGGGAAGAACCGTGGCTGCTATCATGATGGTGTGTGCCTGCATGGCTGCATCGACAGGGAAGATGGGCTGCCCGTGACGGCGTCCATCATGGCCGCGAAGATCGATCGCGAAAGAAGAGAGAATATATAGATCGCGGAGCAAGAGGATAAGCAAAAGCATCCGCATTGCCACTTGGGTGTTTCTGTGCGTACGAACCAGAACAGAGAACTGAAAAGTGTCATGTTTGCTAAAAGAAAGGGATCATGCATGGGGGTGAGCTTTGTCGAGGGTGTCCCTCGATCTGTAGGCATCTCGGCGGCATCGCTCGCTCCTCTCGCCGGCGATGACATGTCACGCGGTGCCATGCCGCCATATGTCCGTTTCCTCCTGTCAGCTTCCACCCGAGCCGGGGCCGGCAGGTTTAACTGCGCCCAAGCAGCAGCAGGCGCCTCCCTCCTTGTGGCAGCTTCCGATGATCCGATCCATCCACGGGACCATCGGGCATCGGCTCACTCGAGTCCGGCCAAGCAGCCCCGGCGTGCATCGTAGATCGCACAGTAGACAAGCCCGATTGCGCTGACATGGACACATGATCCGGTCTTGGCACGGCGTGCGCCATCAGTGGGATCCTCTGTTACCCCTATGCCGCCAATACAATCCATGTCCCGATCGCTGCTCGTACAGCGGAGCAAAGCAGAGCAGTTCCAACGTATGTTACTATGCCGCCAATCAATGTCCTGATCGCTGCTTGTACAGCGGAGCAAAGCAGAGCAGTTCCAACGTCGATGGGTTCCTCCCGGGCAGGACGACAGGGCCGCGCTCCGCGACACCGGCCACCGTCGCCACGCTCGCTATCGCTCGCTGGAAGTTCATTTTGGTGGAGACCTCGCACTCGCAGCCGCGGCCGGCCGGCCACTCCTCCACCATGCCTCTCCGGCCACTGTCATGGCGCCCCACGCTACAGCTGCACAGTAATGTAACACCACATCGCACAGCGTAACATCACAAGCCGACGGCGACGCTCGTGTAGCGCCAATGCAGCTCGGCTCGATCGCCGGCACCGCTGTCAGATGCACCGGAATTGACAGCGGCGCCTGCCGGAGGTCAAGCCGAGCAGCGACGGCGCCCTGTTTGAGTTGGGAGGAGAACGTGTGGCCGAGCTAGCTCGAGCGAGAGCCCATGGGGACCCCCCGGCCTCGCCAGGAAGATGGAAGGATCAGCGATACGTGGGCCTGGACCCGGAGCTTCCCAGCTGCCGGCCTACCCAACACTGGTGGGTGGCGGGCAGCGGCTCTGTGGCTGGGGCCCCATGGACTTTTGGCCTCCTCTGCAGTTTGATCTCGCTAAACTTCATCGGCCAAGAACTTACCAACAAGGAAATAACCACCATGCAGACGCTGAGACGCAGCGGCTCTAACCACGAATTCCCCTCGTTTTGATCTCGTTTACACCGTCGTTTGTACGGATGCGGCTGACCACGGTGCCCATTATTTGTCTCATGCCCTGCATGCAACAATGAAAGAGGATGGGCAAGTTAGACAGCGCATCCGTCTATGCTGCTGCAGGCACTAGCACCATCACCCATGCATACACGCTAGCTTCTTCCCCTCCCATGCATACACGCATGCATACACGCTAGCTTCTCCAGATTCACTCACCTCCTCCGTCTATGCTGCTGCAGGCACTGGTTACGTTCCAGATTCACTCACCTCCTCCGTCTATGCTGCTGCAGGCACTAGCACCATCAACCATGCATACACGTTAGCTTCTTCCCCTCCCCTGTCAGCTTCCGTGCCGTTACCTGCATGCATTGACGTCCCTTGCCGCCCGGCAGGGTCGGTGCCATGGCTAGCTCACTCAACCGTGCGTCCAAGCTGCCCAGCCATTATTACTCCGGCAGTCCGTCGAGCTTGCGCCAGGAAATTCTTCCAGCAGAACAGTGGTATTTCTGTTCCAGATTAGACCAATCAATCTAGCAGGAGGGAGGAGGGAGGAAATTCCAATGGTGAAATCAGCACCTTGCTGAATAGAATTGCTGGTGATAGACTAGAGCAGAAAGATCGATGCTGCTAACAAAAGCCCCATATATATGGCATGCGTCCCCGCCTCGATCCGGTCGTAATGTGCCCCCGACAGCGTCTTTTAGGGCCGGCAGTACAGCGTGTAAAATCCCTGGACGGGGATGTATTTCTCGGCTGAGCTTTCCGGCCGGACTCCGACGTCGCCGTCCGGCATATGCGTCCATGCAGCTCGATCAATGCCCCGAAAGCGAGCGTCGAGCTCTCTCGGTCGGCCAGGGAGTATAGACGTTCCGTCACGCTTGGTGCCGCGTCGTCAGCGCCACCTCATTCAGACACCTTATCTCCTGATCGAGCCATGGACCTGAAACGAGCTCGCGACCCTACCCTGCGTGCATGAACAGCCAGGCACGAGGTATATACAGTAACCCAACCCATCTGTCATGGAGTAAGTATCATATCAGGCATGTCTACTTCCGCAAGTGGACTGACTTGTCTTCAAGCCAAGGGGTGGGTATACAGTTTTTCTCCTGGTCTGCATGAACTTGGAGCTGTCTCCATGGACGCGCCGATGACAGCCGGACCTGCCAGCTTAAATGAGGCCGTCGACATGATCGCGGAAAGGGACAGTGATTAACATCTGCACCGCAACAATCGATGATTGAACAGCTTCGTTCGACGATCCGTCGGTTTCCGGTGACAGCTAGCTTAATTAGGGTTCAACCTCCATTATCAGTCGGTACGCCGATTGATCGAGCCCGCAGCCGGGACAGCTAGCAAATCCACTTCCATGGCTGCAGAATTGTGTTCTAGACTGGAACGTGTGTTTATATTTGTATATAGCAGCATCGGTCGTCAGGCGACAAGCTTTCGCAAGTTGCCACTAATCTGGCAGAATGAAATACTTATTATGCTGTGCGAACGCTTCGAAAGAAAATTATGCTGTGCGAAAGCGTGCAGCTACACGAAGAAGACAAGGCCTGTCCTGTGCGGGAACAGTCGGAGCCTGTAGCCGGACAGAAACGGGAGCCTAGTGCCACGGTAGGTGTTCATATATCCAACCGATTCAGGCATCAATCATAGTAGATAAACTCAGTGGATGTGCCTCCGTTGTGGATATGTTCAGATAATAATAGAACCTGAAACAGTCATGGTAGTGTTATTTTTTTAGGCGCTAAGATGACGAGAGCAGCACACACTCATGCTTAGGAATTCAGCAATACGCAGAGAAATAAGAAAGATGTAGATTATGCTTCCTGTCTCTCACAAGTGCGCATCGGCGAGTGGACACTAACTGGCCTACTGAGATCAGCTAATGCTGGCTTAACACCACATGTCTAAATAAGGAGAAGAAGGAGGCGAGTGATCACCCTGTATTTAAACATTTTTGGTAAGCACATAGCTGCTGGGTTTTGTCGGGAGGCTTTAGGTTGTATGATCTTCATTTCCAACACGTGGTTGGCAATGACGCCAGTACTAATATATGGGCAAGAAAGAAAATCTTGCTGCGAAGATCTGACAGTACGCGCAGCAAAAGCTCGCACTTTCAAACGGCAAAAGGTTCTACTAAATTAGGTTTGCAAACTAATGTGTTATTCGCATCAAATTTCCCTCTTCCCAATTTGATTGCAATCGTACCACCAAAATTTCCCTCTTCGCTCTCTTCAAAACCCTACCCCAAATTCCCCTTCTTGGAAGTTGGAACGGATTAGAGCGTAAGACACTTGTTACATCTCATCATAATATTCTATTTGGTACAACTAAGCTAGACAATCCTATTGAAAATTTCAAAAAAAAAAGCTAGACAATCATATTCGACAAACTTCTATTTGGATATTTGCAAAGAGTGGTACTTACATTAAATACACTAAAATGTATACTTACATATGTATAAACATACTATCGTACATCAATATGTTATATAATAATCTGTGAACGATGTGCTTAGTTTAGACATAATTTTATTAAGATATTTCCAAACTAGAATTTGGAAAAAATAATTTAAATTTCATGATGAAATAGAGTTCGGGTTAGTGTATTCATAATAATGATATATACTTGGATTTTCCAAGAAGAACTTTAGTCTTGTCATATGTAAGTTAAGATTGAAAAGTATAAGTTATGATTGTACGACAATTGTTTCTTGCCAAAAGAATATCCTGAAAGTGTAAACAAGTTTGGTATAAATAGAAAAAAAGCCATCAATTTAGTTCTCCATGTAACAATCCTACTAGGACTGTCGTGGACATACCTATCAAGGAGTGCATTAGTCTTTAATTTAATCCTTGTCAGCGATCAGTACAAAGAGACAAAGTGATAATCATATTCGATATGCGCCCGACATCTTGTACATATGTTTCATGCACGAGGTGTCCAATGACATGCAGTCGTTGAATTTTTTGCATGCCCTTATTGCAGCTTGATTTTCCACTCGATTTTCCTCATCAAATTTGAATATATGGTAGAAATCATTGTCCCGCGACTGCAAGTTTTGAAAGTATTCCATGGTGTCAGATATATCGGTGAACTTATTCTCGGCGTTGTTTCTATATAATTGGCCACATATTTCGGAGTGTACCCTAGCCCATAGAGTGACTCGTGCAATGACGTCATGATCTGCATTTGCCGGCTGGTTTCTAAGTTGACCAAATTTAGCAACATGATGAAGTCCGACATGTTGCATGCACATATAAGAAGAGAAGTCTGCAACGAAAATTATGCGGATTGTGTTTCGGAAGTGCCCATCGGGGAGAGAACATTAAGCTTTTGTGGCCATTTAAAACCAACTACCCCTAATATAAACATCTACCCTTTTTTGGTAACACCTAGGTGCTCGTTTTGTCGTGAGGCTTTAAACTGCTTTACATGCATTATAAGATATCTTTGTCACGCGATGATGGTAACGATGTCACCTAGTAATATATGAGCAAGAGAAGGATCGTGCCACACAGAGAGATTTCAGGACATATGCGAAAAAGGCTCGCACTTTCACACCACAGATAAGTGCTATAAAATGAGATTGCACGAAGCGTCATCTGCCGGAGGATCGGTCGAGAGCAACCTGAGTGGATTTTTCACATCGATCATTATTCATTAGTGCAAATTTCTAGGCAATTATTTGGTAGCTTACTGTCAAGTGTTGTAGATAAAAATCATTTAGGAAAAAGATATCGCATCAAAGAGGTGGACCATCCACTTAAGTCCCAAATGTGTTTGGAAGTTAGTAAATCGGATACACCTTCCCATCACGGGACCGATCTCTTAGGATGGTCCAGACGAGTGCAACCTTGCACCCTAAGGTCCTGCAAGAGTGACGCGTCGATCACGAGGAAGCAACCTTCGCTATTCTGACAAAATAGATTGATTATGCTTGTACATTTTTTTCCACAAATAAGCAATACCGACAGGATAGAAAGTGCCACATGCTATGGGGATTTTAGTGAGTTTATTCTGAAGCCTTGCAGGCTTGATTGCAGCTAGGCCTGGAAAGCAGCGGTGCTAGCTAACTTCCCTTCGCTTCAAAAAAGATGCCTGCCTTTAACTAACTTGACAAGCAAGGGAATGTTTTATCCGAAAAGGCAAAAAAATCTAGACAAGCATGCATACCCTGTCTGTCACCCTGAAAGCTATGCACTGGATTTTTTTCCCCACACAGTTTGGGCCCCCTTCTTTTCAGCTTATTTTCCAGATTCTCCCAGAAGCTACCCTCCATCAGCTTCTCACAGAATCTCGTTTTTTAAATTTGTTTAAACTTCTAAATAAGTATTGGGAAGACAAATTTAGAAGTTTAAACAAATTTAAAAAACGAGATTCTGGGAGAAGCTGATGGGGGGTAGCTTCTGGGAGAATCTGAAAAATAAGCTGAAAAGAAGGGGGCTGGTAGTACCTTGCTAGCTTAGCTACCTTGCCATGCATTGTTGCCCATAACTCAGGACCTCTCTACACATCTAGACTGTAGAGTTCCAGATTCTTCGAAAGCCATGTCTCGCCTAACAGAGTAGATAGGGCGGCATCACATGAGAAATCATTCGATAAACGGCACTTCATGGATTTCATCATGCATAAAGAAGAACCAATCAAAGACATACATCACCCGTTGGTCTGTCGTCCATGCTGAAATATGCCGTTTATCACATGGAAATTGACACGAGCAAGCGAAGGATTGATGATGGAAACATCCATGTCTCTACTAAAAATGTTTTCGAATGGAAGATTCCTACTCCCCCCTGCAAACATTCACTACCAGCTTAGATCTAGATGGAGTGGCAACCAGTGGGATCCTCCCAACAGCGAAATCTGTTACTATAACAGTGGACTCAGGATTATGGAAACCATCGTATTCGCGCAGAACAGCGGAAGTGTTCTTCTTACCTTTGGCACTATGGAGTTGGCCTTATTGTATGTAATTCGAGGCAACGGAGGATCAGTCTAACACTGGTTAGAAGTGACGATCAAATCATTAAATTGCTTCACAATCATTTGCTCATATATAGCTGCTTGCACTACTATATCATACATTAAATGCACAACCTACGCATGTTTTTCCCCTTGATTGTCATCTGTAGCTACCTTTGAGCAATGATTGATGGTAGCCTTAAACTCGTAACAGCATTGGAATAATCATGTATGATCCTCAGCCGATGTTTTTATTGTTTCCATAGACGAACAGTCAGCATGGGCCTTCAGTTGTTTTCAAGGAGCAGTCAGCCTCAGTCCTCAGGTATGATGTATGCATCGTAATATCGAAACCCGCTAATCCAGCAGCAAGATAAAAATCACGCCGCCTTGTTAACTCGACATTTCACAGTAATTTCCGGGCGAACAGAGTAAGCGAGCGAGGAGGCGTCAACTGTCGAATGGAAAATCCAACTTACTGAACCGACATTTTTTTCTACCTGTAAGCATCATGATCTCCAATCTCTATGATTCTGCAGTAACACCTGCCGATCTTCTCAGCACAATCTGGCTCACTGGCTGGCCGATCCACTAGTGACTCGCAAGGCTCAGCTGAAGTGATCACAATTCACAACAAATTTAACACACACAGAGACAGAGAACTGAAGTGATTAGAGGCCGGCCGGAGCTTGTTGGGCCTCTTCGCGAGTGTGTATTGGCGTCCCGTGAGCGACGCGGGCCGGCCTGGTCCAGTGTCGGTTGTTGGCCATTTTCATACATTTCTACTGTTGGGCTTTACACACCGTTGTGGTGAGCAGATCGGCTTCCTGGGGGCCTCGTTGAGCACCACAAGACGGGCCTGAAGAATGCTGCTACTCCATCTCGGATTCCATCCAAGGCCAAGGGCCTCCCGTGCTAAACAATGTAAGGCCTGCATTTTGTCTAAAAAAAATCAATGTAAGGCCTGCATTCTGCATCACTGCTGACGTGCTCGGGTCAAATTGGTCTTTGCCAAAATCCCACCGAGAAGAGAAGGTGCAAATGCGTATTCCTCTAACTTGTTCATGCTCATTCCGTGTGTTTCAGATGCGCGTTAATCCCTTTGTTATCTTTAACTTTACGACGCGTCGATATTTGCTGTATTTCTCGGAAGCAACCGAGCCGTGCCATGCGGAGGAACTCGCGAGGCAATTTCTCCGGGCTATTTTAATCAGCCTAGCTCTGGGAAAAAATTTATGGCCCGCTGCTGACTGATCGATCTTATCCGAACATGCGTGCGGGTCCATGTTCGATGGATTTTTTGTCTTGGTGGAGCAGCCAATAAAAGCAAAATATCGATACCCATATTCGGCACTGTTCTAACGGTTGACTCCTGGAGACCTCCTATTTTTTGAAGCGAAACAGTGGGTTTCCCCACTGCATTTTAATTTTATTGATTTTCCAAAGTAAAAGAGTATGTACAACAGGTACTTACAGAGAGGTCAAAGGATATCTACAGGGTTAAAGAGCTAAAACTATAGAACCAGTTAGCTGCGAAGCACCCACTCCTCCATGCCTCGATAAGCTTTACGCTTCGCTTTATGAAGAAGGAGAGTCATCTCGTCTTTGAACTTCTTTCTACAACTATATACACTTGGTGCTTTGCCTTTAAAAATGAAATCATTTCGAGTAGTCCATATAGCCCAGGACACAAGAGTGATAATTTCCAGAGAGAAAGGCTGAGCAATCTGAGTTCTGAGACCTGTAATTACATCTTCAATCGGGCCTATCTGAGACGAAAGGTACCGTTATCCGATCATCTTTATATTTCCAGACATAAGTGGATATGGTACTTAAAGCGATCGATCCGAGATTCCGAGGATAGCAATGATCAATCTAAAAATAGATAACCGTGTTCAGTTTTTTGTCTGAATGTACCCACAAAGTAAAATATTTAGCTGGGCCGTATATATGTTCAGATTAACCGTGTTGGATATCAATCGTAGGCGGAAACGATGCCCGCTAGGGCTCGTGGTTCGTGTTAATATAGAGCTGGGAAAACCCCCACAGCGTGGCGTACACGGATTATACCGTATGGGGTGGTATACTATACCATACCCATACGGTATGTATTATTACATTTAACAACCCCCTTAACAACGTCCAAATTCTAATAAATTTCTAACAGGGAGAGCTTTTGTAAAACCATCCGCAACCTGGTCTTTGCTAGATATAAACTTGATGTCTAACTTTTTATCAGCTACTCTTTCTCTAACAAAATGGAAATCAATCTCTATATGTTTGGTACGTGCATGAAACACAGGATTTGCAGAAAGATATGTGGCACCTAAATTGTCACACCATAAATAAGGCCTCTCCTGAAGCTGGATACCAAGCTCACCAAGGAGTGCTTCAACCCAAATTAACTCAGCTGTAGCATTGGCCAGTGACTTGTATTCAGCTTGTGTACTTGAGCGTGAAACTGTAGCTTGTTTCTTTGCATTCCATGAAACCAGATTTGGACCAACAAATATTGCAAATCCTCCAGTAGAGCGTCTGTCATCAGGGCTTCCAGCCCAATCTGCATCTGAAAAGGCACTTAACAGAGTAGAAGTAGATGACTTGAAAGTAAGCCCAAGATCTACAGTACCCTTAACATATCTCATAATTCTTTTAACAGCTGTCCAATGAGTGGTTGTTGGTGCATGCAGAAACTGGCAAACCTTATTAACAGAATAAGACAGATCTGGACGTGTCAATGTAAGGTATTGTAATGCACCAACAATACTACGATATTGTGTGCAATCTGCTGAACCAAGCGGCTCCCCATCTACAAGAGAGAGAGGCTCGGTGGGAGACAAAGGCGTGGGTGCAGGCTTACAATGTTCCATACCAATTTTCTGAAGCAAAATTGTAGCATATTTCTCTTGTGTCAAAAGAATACCATTAGATGTCCTTGTTACCTCAATGCCCAAGAAGAAGTGCAAATCACCAAGATCTTTCAGGGCAAAGTCATCATTGAGATCTCGAAGCAAAGCAGAAATTGCTTGATCTGAAGAGCTTGTCACTATGATATCATCAACATAAATCAAGACAAAAATAGTCGTACCTGACTTTTGATAGAGAAAGAGAGATGTATCAGCCTTTGATGATTGAAAAGCAAGTTTATGCAACTTGGAACTGAGACGTGAGAACCATGCCCGTGGAGCTTGCTTTAGACCATATAGAGCTTTATCAAGCTTGCAAATATGATTAGGAGCATGAGGATCTTCAAAACCTGGGGGTTGTTTCATGTACACTTCCTCTTCCAGAACACCATGTAAGAACGCGTTCTTGACGTCTAGCTGCCGTAAACTCCATCCTCTAGAAACTGCAACAGCTAAAACAGTTCTAATAATGGCTGCTTTAACAACAGGACTAAAAGTATCCTCATAATCAATACCAAACCTTTGCTTGAAACCTTTTGCAACAATTCTAGCTTTGTATCTGTCCACTGTACCATCAGCCTTTTTCTTGATACGATAGACCCACTTGTAATCTATAACATTTTTATGAGGACTAAAAGGAACCAAGTGCCATGTACTGTTTTGTATTAATGCATCATATTCTTCTTGCATAGCAGTGCGCCAACGTGCATCATCAAGAGCTTCTGCAAGACCATGTGGTTCTCCTGTACAAGCAAGAAAACCATAGCGGCCATAGCGTATTGTGCCATCTTTATAAATTCTGGGTTTTCGAATACCTCTGGATAGGCGAGTTTGAATTCCAGGCGCATCAGATGCAGAAGCACCAGCCGGCGCAGAGGATCCAGCAGCGTTTTCAGCCACTGGTGGTGCATGTGCAGACCGTCGTGACGTGGCGCGACGGCATTGACGCACGGTCGGGGATGCGGGGCCGTGCACGGGACCGCGCTGACGAGGCGGCAACGTGGAGCTAGGCGACTGGCTCGGTCCATCGTTGTGCACGGGACCGCGCTGACGGCGAGGCGACGTGGAGCGTCGAGACTGGCGCGTACGGACGCTTTCCCCCGCGTCGCTGTCAGCCGCGTCGCTGTCCACCATCCTAGGCAGGGACAGGGAATCTTCAGGCGGGGACGCGGTATTGGGCGCTGCAGGCGAATCAGGCGGCGTATCAGCCTCGGGATCGGCAGCCGCGCGATCCGAGGTACGAGGAGAATCAGCATCGGATCCGGTCCCCATGTTGTCTTCTTCTGCATGGTGTTGTTCATCATGTTCAGCTCCGTTTGAACTCGTTTCAGCATCATTTTCAGTGGCGTTTTCTTCTACGGATTCAGCATCGGAAGCAGCATCATCTGCAGCACTTGTTTCTGGAATTTCCTGACCAGGGTTAGTGACAACAGGTATGATAGGCAATGGCATATGGTCATCAAAATGTGCATCCCTAGGAGAAGGAGACGTGGAGTTTGAGGGTAAAAGGAGGATTTCTTTGCGAAGCCGAGCTCCAGCATTGGGATTCAGAGACTCAAAAGGGAAAACATTTTCATCAAATACCACATCTCTAGATATATAAACGCGGCCAGTTTTAGGATCAAGACATTTTACTCCCTTGTGAAGAGAGCTATAACCAAGAAAGACACAACGTGTGGAGCGAAAAGAGAGCTTTCTTTTGTTATAGGGGCGAAGATTTGGCCAGCAAGCACATCCAAAAGTGCGAAGGGACTCATAGTTTGGCTTGGTATGTAAAAGGCGTTCAACAGGAGTATCAAAATTGATCACTTTGCTAGGCAGCAAATTAATGAGAAATGTAGCTGTAAGAAAAGCTTCATCCCAGAATTTGAGAGGCATAGATGCATTTGCAAGCAAGGATAATCCTACTTCAACAATGTGACGATGTTTTCTTTCAGCAGAACCATTTTGTTGATGTGCATGAGGACATGAAACATGATGAGATATACCAACCTTTTGAAAGAAACTATTGAGTTTTTCATATTCACCACCCCAATCAGTTTGCATAGTTTTGATCTTTGCATCAAACTTTCTTTCAACAATTTTTTGGAAATTGAGGAAAACTTTATAAACCTCAGAACGATTCTTAAGCAAATATATCCATGTGAACTTACTAAAATCATCAATGAAGCTTACATAGTATAAATGTTTGCCAACAGAGGCAGGAGCAGGTGAAAGGGCATATTTTATATCCCTTAGTTTTTGTGTGTTAGGCAACAACACTAGGATTTATCTAAGTGATGTTAAGTGGTGCAGGAGTCAAAAGAAATATTTGCACGTTGCATCGAAACACTTGACAGGAAAATGAAGTCTGCATTTTGCTTGCCCAGTCCGGAGTCTCCGGTCCTCAGGGGCTCAGGGGCCGGAGTCTCCGGTCTCTCAGGCTTGACGCTTTCGACGGCAGCTACGGTATAGGGTCCGGAGTTACCCCGGAGTCTCCGCCCCGACCGGAGTCTCCGCACCTCCGGTCCGGAGTCTCCGGCCCCAGACAGAGTTTTGAAGCGAAGTGCTAAAGCGACGGCAGCTGCGGTATCAAGTCCGGAGTGACCCCGGAGTACCCCGGAGTCTCCGGCCTGCCCGGAGTCTCCGGACTTCCAGTCCGGAGTCTCCGGCCCAAGTGGACAGAAACGGCTAGTTTTTCTGGAGGGGTATAAATACCCCTCCACCTACCTCCAGCCAGCCAGCTCGCCCAAACTTGAAGTCTCCATTATTGCAAGCTCAAGAATCACTAGATCTCCCAATCCCTCCACCCAAACTCGTTGATACTTGGAGGATTGAAGGAGAAGGCCCGGATCTACATCTTCACCAAGCCGTTCTTCATTTCCCCCTCATTCACTTGAGGGCCCCTTGCTAGGATTTCCATTAGGAAAACCTAGCTCTTATTGTACTCACTTGTTGTCTTTGTGACAGATTTGTAGCTGTTCGGGAGCCCCCAATCCTCTTGTGGGTTGTGCCCCGGATCGTTGTTGTAAGGGCTCCGGATTCCGCCTTGAAGGATTCCGATAGTGGAAGGTGAACCAAACCTTTGTGGTGCGGTTCATCGGAGAAGAAGGTGCACCGCCTTTGTGGCGGTTGAGTTTTGACCTTTGTGGTAGCTCACACCTCTCCAACGAGACGTACTCCCCTAAAAAGGAGGAACTCGGGATTACATCCGTGTCTCCGCGTGCTTTCACTTCGGTTACTTCTATCCTTGTTTATAGTCTTTACTTCGTGTATCTTGTTTAGTTGCTAGCTTGTCATATAGGTAAATTCACTTAGTTGCATATCTAGAGAATTTACCTTTTGTGTCAAGCCTAATTTGAAAAAGTACTAAAATTGAAGTAGCACCTATTCACCCCCCCCCCTCTAGGTGTCATACGATCCTTTCAATTGGTATCAGAGCCTCGGCTCTCTTGTTGGGCTTAACCGCCTAAGAGAAGTATGACACGAAGTGATGGTGATCCCGGAGGACCAAGCCACTACGGCATCCATGGCCGATCTCAAATCGATGGAGACATCTTTGATATCGTCCATGGATACCAAATTTGCCGAGATGCGTGAGTTGATCAACAACTCGCAAGTGGCAAGGTTCCTAAGGAGACCACCCCACTAGATGACTCCGCTACCTCCATGACGGTGAAACCGAGGAGGGAAAAGGGAAAAGAAAGGGGTTGAAGATAAAAAACCGACCCTAAGAAATCTTCCACATCTACCACCACTCCCGAAGGTGGGAAGCCGGAGTACCATGGGGTTCCCTTTGTACTCTCCCGACCCACCTATCCATCATACTCGCATAAACCCTTTGGGTCCACCTCCTAAACTTAATGCATTGGCTTTTGCTACTTGGCAACACTTAATGAAATCTCATATCAACAGTTCCTCTATCGAGCTTTGGAGGATCATTCAAGAGGGATACAAGGCCGTGAATCCTAACAACTTGACAAGAAGAGAGGTGCCGAGAAACAACTCAATGCTTCCGCTCTCCACATGATTGAACTTGCCGTTGGAGAAAGTGGTCTTCATCACATTCAAAAGTCTCCACCGCCAAAGAAGCTTGGGAGTGCCTTGAGGTGGCATTTCTTGGAAATGAAAGCATGAAGAGGAATAGATTTGATGCTTTGAACAATGAAGTCGAAGGCTTCTACATGCTTGATAGTGAAACTCATGAAGAGATGTATGCAAGACTCAAGATTCTTGCCAAGCCTTTTCAATGTTGGGGCAACCTATGTGGATGATGCTTGGATCAAGAGGAAGTATGTGAATGCTCTCATGCCCTTCGAGCCCGTTGACTTGAAGGCCTTCAAGGAAAATTCAACTACCTTGAGATGACATCCAATGAAGTTATGCAAGAGATGCAAGCCTCCAAGGTTGCCACCAAGAATGCTCTAGACAACCGTGCTAGGGCCATGGGAATGAAGCAAGGTCCCTCTCTTGCTTTGAAGGCCAAGGTTGTGTGCCTTGATGAACATGATGAAGTTGAAGCATGCCCGAACAACCTTCCTCCCGATGACTTGAACAAGCCCTCCATGGTCACATAGCTCTTGCAACAAGGACTTTTGGCGTGACCCGGCCAAGGCAAAGGCTCAAGTTGATCATGCAAACAATCCAAGCGGGAAGAAGGAGTTTGCTAATAGGATAAAGACTTGCTACAATTGTCATAACAAGCATCACTTCATCAAGATTGTCCTTATGAGAATAGAGAGCAAAACGGTGGAAGGCTTGTCCTCAAGGGCGAATCAAACATGATACAAAAGAAGCCTTTTGTCAAGAGGAAGCCATTCTTCAAGAAAGCACCAAGAATTGTGTTGTTGACTCAAGAAGAGTATCCTTCCGAGGATTCCGAAGAAGAAGAACCCACTCGTGAGGTGGCCGCTTTGGCCATTGTATCAACTCCACCTCCTTCTCTCTTCGAATCCCCCAATGAGAACCTCTCCATCAACACCGCTCGTTGCCTCATGGCTTCCGTCACCGAGGTATCATCTTCTACTCCCAAGACTATGCATGAAATAGATGATAAAACTAGTCTTGTGATTAAGAAAGAACTTGTTGCTTCCGATACTATTGTGGCTAACTTGCAAGGTGAAGCTAAGGCATATGTTGAGTCTCTCTTGAGACAACTTGATGCGGCCGAAGAAATCCTTGATGACAAGGGAAAAATTGAGAGAGAGGATTCTCTCACCATAGCATCCTTGAATGCTTCCATAGAATCCTTGAATGCTTCTCTTGAAGAAGAGAGTGAATATAGAACCTCTCTTGAGGAAAGAATTGAGTCTCTTGATGATAAAAATGATGAAATAATTGCTAAAATCATTAAGGATAGAGATCATGTCTTTGCTAAATATAAAGTGATTAAAAAGGAGAAAGCCGAGTTTGTGGTTGCTAATGCTAGACTCCTTGAGGATGTGGAGAAACTTAACAAGGCTCACAAGGCCTTGGAAAGTACCACTCTCTTCTAGTCAAGTCTCATGAGCAACTTCAAACTCAACTTTCAAATCTAACTCACCTAGCACCTCTACTCCCTCTTGTGATCATGCAAATGTTATTGAGGAAAATGCTAGGTTGAAGGTTGAGCTTGCCAAGGCCACTAGTGCCAAGACCTCTATTCCTAAAGGTAAAGAAAAGGTTGTTGCTCAAATTTTTGAGCAAAAGCCACACAAAGGGAAGGAGGGCCTCGGTTATGTGGCCAAGGCAAAGAAGAAGAAGAGCAACACCAATGCCAAGCCCGCACAAGCCAAGACTCCATTGCGGTGGTAATGCCACTAGGGGCAAGACCACTCGTAGTGACTTTGCGGGGCATAACAATCCCAACTACTTTCTTTATGTTGATTACTATGGGGATGTTTATGCAAAATATGTTGGTCCTTATGATGGTTACATTGCTTACTCTATTTGGGTTCCTAAGACCCTTGTTGCTAACAAAAGAGGACCCATTGAGAAATGGGTACCTAAAACCAAGCAATGATTTCTTGTAGGACTATGCTTCCGGTGGGTCTAAATGGGTGGTTGATAGTGGATGCACTAGTCATATGACCGGAAGCAAGAGATCATGACGGAGTTGGGACCAAATATAAATCAAGCATCCGTCTCCTATGGTGATAAATCAAAAGCGGAGGTAACGGGTCTCGGCAAGGTGGTAGTTGCAAAGGATATCACCCTTGTAAATGTCATGCTTGTCGAGTCCCTCGGTTACAATCTTATGTCCGTTCGTGCACTTAATAAGATGAATTTTGATGTCCATTTTACTATTGATATGGTGGTACTCTTGAGGAGCAAGACTCTAAAGGTCATGTTCGTTGGGTATGTTGAAAATGAGTTGTTCGTGGTGGACTTTTCGGGGTCTACCAACACTCAAGCAATATGCCTATTCGGAAAGGCCGACGTGGGATGGTTGTGGCATCGCCGCTTGTCCCATGTCAACATGAGAACTTTGCAAAGTCTTCACAAGGGTGGCCACATTCTTGGACTAAAAGACAATGTTTTTTTTCTAGAGATCGTCTTTGTAGGGCTTGTGTTGAAGGAAAGATGCATGATTCTCCCCATCCAAGCAAGACCATCATTTCATCAAAGAGGATATTGGAACTTCTTCATGTTGATCTCTTTGGTGCCGTGCCTCAACCTAGTCTTGGTGGGAAGAAATATTGTTTGGTGATTGTTGATGACTATTCAAGATTTACTTGGGTTTATTTCTTCAAGACGAAGGATGAGACCCAACAAGCCGTCATCGACTTTTCCAATAGTTCAACGCCAATACAATGTCCCTATTTGGTCATTAGGAGTGATAATGGCTCCGAGTTCAAGAACTACACCTTAAATGAGTTTCTTAGTGAAGAGGGGATTCGTCATCAATATTCCGCTGCATATACCCCTCAACAAAATGGTGTAGCCGAAAGGAAGAACCGGACTCTCATGGATATGGCAAGGTCTATGTTGGCGGAGTTTAAGTCTCCGCTATTCTTATGGGCCGAGGCTATCTCCACGGCGTGTCACTCATCTAACCGGCTATTCTTTCGTGTTGGCAAGAAGTTTACATCTTATGAGATGCTCACCGGCAACAAGCCCAATGTCTCCTACTACCGAGTATTTGGTTGTAAGTGTTTCTATAAGAACAAAAGTGTTCGTTTGTCTAAATTTGAATCTAAAGCTTTAGAGGGTGTTTTTGTTGGGTACGGTGCCGAATCTCACACCTATAGAGTCTATGACAAACCGTTGGGAAAGTCATAGAATCTTGTGATGTGAGGTTCGATGAGAATGACGGCTCCCAAGTGGCGCAATTTCATGTTTGTGATGTAGATAATGAAGAGCCTCAAGATGCTATAAGAAGAATGGGCATTGGTTTCCATCGTCCCGTTGAGATTCATTACGAGTCTCCTCAAGCAAGTCCAAGCTCCATTCAAGTGGAGGCCTCTTCATCACAAGTTGAAACGGCGCCTATCATGGAAGCAAATGATGCACCACCCCAAGAACAAGTTCAAGACCCTCCTCATGTTGACCAAGTTGCTATGCAAGAACCAAGTTCTCCTATTGTTGATGCTAGCCAAGGTCATGACCAAGATCAACCCTCTCCTTCATTGTTGAAGATGTGCTTCAAGATGATCAAGGTCAACATTCCGGTCAAGACGGGGACTCAAATGATCAAGATGATCAAGAGATACCTCCAAGATGCAATAGAGATATCGAAGCCCGTCGTAAAGCAAGAATTGAAAGAGACTTTGAATTAAAGAGTCACCATCATCATCTTGGTGACCACAAGAAGGGTGTTACCACAAGAAGGCAATTGGCAAACTTTAGTGAACATCAAGCTCATATTTCCATGGTGGAACCAAAGAAAGTGTTTGAAGCTCTTGAAGATCCGGATTGGTTAGAAGCTATGCATGATGAACTCAATAACTTCAAGCGCAACAAAGTGTGGAATCTAGTTGAGAAGCCAAAAGATTGCCGCAATGTTATAGGCACAAAGTGGATATTCAAGAACAAGCAAGATGAGCATGGAATGGTTGTGAGGAACAAGGCAAGATTGGTTGCACAAGGGTACTCTCAAGTTGAAGGCATTGATTTTGGAGAGACTTATGCACCCGTGGCTCGCCTTGAGTCCATCCGTATCCTTCTTGCATATGCATCACATCATAACTTTAAATTGCAACAAATGGATGTGAAAAGTGCTTTCTTAATGGTCCTTTAAAGGAGTTGGTATATGTTAAGCAACCACCGGGTTTCGAGGACCCTAAATTCCCTAACCATGTCTACAAGCTTGATAAGGCGCTCTATGGTCTCAAACAAGCACCTCGTGCTTGGTATGAGCACCTAAGAGAGCTATTGCTAGACCGTGGATTTGAATTGGGGCAAATCGATCCCACTCTCTTTACCAAGAGGGTCAAAGGGGAGCTTTTCATATGCCAACTTTATGTTGATGATATTATATTTGGCTCATCTAACAAAGCTTTCAATGATGAATTTTCAAAGCTTATGACCGATAGGTTCGAGATGTCTATGATGGGCGAATTGAAGTTCTTTCTCGGTTTTGAGATCAAGCAATTGAATGAAGGGACTTTCATCTCTCAAACCAAATATACCCAAGACATGCTCAAGAGGTTCAATATGCACAATGCTAAGGGCAAGCGGTTTCCCATGGACACCAAATGCCATCTTGAACTTAACCCGACGGTATCGATGTTTGCCAAAAACTTTATCGCTCTATGATTGGTTCTTTGCTTTATCTTTGTGCATCTAGACCCGATATTGTGTTGAGTGTAGGGGTGTGTGCAAGGTATCAAGCCGCTCCTAAAGAAAGCCACATGGTGGCGGTCAATAGAATCCTTCGATATTTGGTTGATACCCCAAGGTTTGGTTTGTGGTACCCAAAGGGCACTAATTTCTCTCTTGCCGGGTACACGGATTCGGATTGGGCCGGTTGCAAGGATGATAGGAAATCAACTTCCGGGGCATGCCAATTTCTTGGTAGGTCCTTGGTGAGTTGGTCTTCTAAGAAGCAAAATTGTATATCTCTATCTTCCGCCGAAGCCGAGTATGTGGCGGCCGCAAGTGCATGCACTCAATTGTTATGGATGAGGCAAACTTTAAAGGAATACGGTGTCAATTGTGACAAAGTGCCTCTTTTGTGTGACAATGAAAGTGCTATCAAGATTGGCCACAATCCGGTGCAACACTCAAGAACGAAGCATATTGAGATTCGTCATCATTTTATTCGGGATCATATTGCTCGTGGTGATATTGAGCTTGGCTATATTCCAACCAAAGATCAACTTGCCGACATTTCACGAAGCCACTTGATGAAGCAAGATTCACCTTCTTGAGGCATGAGCTAAATATCGTGGATTCTAGGAGCTTGACTTGACCATCTTGCATACACACCTATTTTTGACTATCTATTTGGTTTAGGTGTAGGCATGGACATAGGGGGAGTGCGGTCCTAATCCATTGGACTATCCCTCCCCCCATTATGCCGATAGTAAGACCTCATTTTGTCTCTATATTTTCATTTCATGAATTGTGAGCTTAAATGACGAGTAGTGGCCGTGAACCCAAGATACATCTTCGCGGTGTCACACCACACACTCATACATGGTGGCCTAGGCCACCGCCCTCCTCTTTGTGAGGAGTTGGATCTTATTTGGGCTTATTGGTTTTATTTAGGTTTTCTAGACCTTTTTATTTGATCTTGCAACTTCCAAGTGCGTATCCCACCATCAGTGACTTTGTTCTCATCCTAAGCCTTTCCTACCTAAAAACATGCTCCTCTTGCAACATACATGTCTCCCACAAAAATCTGGCAGTTTTGGAGCTTTTGGGTCCGGAGACTCCGGTGTGCAACACCGGAGACTCCGGTCTGTCCAGAGTCTCCGCCCTAAACCTGGAAAACTCCGGCTCAGGCCGGAGACTCCGGTGTTTAGGCCGGAGACTCCGGACCCGGTCGATTCACTGGGTTCCTTTTAGGGCACTGGGTGAAGAGTTGTGTTCACAACTCCTCATTTACCCCCGTCCCCAACCTTCCCCAGTTCGCCGCCGTCGCTCCAGGCTCGTCCGGCCGCTCCCCGCCGCCGGAATCCGCCGTGCCACCGGCTCCTCCACCTCCCAAGCGTCGGGGATCTTCCTCCCCTCCGTTTGGATCTCACCATGAAGGACACGGGTACCACTCTCTCTCTTCCTCTAGGATTCTTCCTAGATCTAGTTTTGAGAGTAGTTCTTGTTGAAATTCTTGGTGTAGAACCTTTAGGATGGCAATGTACTCTCTAGGAAATTGTTGGTGTCGATTTTTCGTTCAGATTGACCTAGGTTGGAAGTTCCTGTCTCAGGCCGGAGATTCCGGTCCCCCTGACCGGAGACTCCGGTTTGGCCGGAGACTCCGCCCCCTGAGACCGGAGACTCCGGTCCAGATCGTCTCTGAAGCAATTTCTCGCCAACTATTTCTCTCCTTTGATTCCATGGACATGTATGCTTATCTCAATGCTACCTATCTACTCCTGTTTCACAGCTAACAAAAGGTACCCCGGTGCTTCATCCTCATCCTCGAATATCAAGAAGAAGAAGAAGCTTCAAGGTCGAGACTACTTGGTCTATGATGCAGAAAAAGAGCAGAGTGGTGACCTAAAGAAGCAAAAGGCTGCTGAGACTGCTCGGGCTAGGCAAGAGGCTACCCTCCTTCGAGAAGAAAGGGCCAAGAAGGCTAAGTTTGACAACATCACCACTTTGAAGGACTTGAACAAGGAGGAGTTCCGCTCCATGAGGGCACATAATTTCTATGACATGCCCAACAATTCAAACGATGGTCATTTTTGGAGAAGGGAGCAAGAGCTCATTATGAAGGAACTACATGCCAATTTGGACCCAAAAGCCCTTGTGTGTCCTCAAAAACCCTTGCAATTTGAAGTGTTGGCCAAGAAGGATTACTTTAAGGAAGCAATTTGGGTTGCTAGAAAGATTGGTCTTGAGCACCTCATTTCCCTCCAACAAGATTATGATATTGAGATGGTGCAACAGTTTTTTGCCACTCTTGTGCTTGGAGATGAGGAGGACACCAAAATGACTTGGATGACGGGGCCTCTCAAAGTTAGTGCAAATTTTCAGAATTCGGAGAAGCTTTGGGATATGAGTTCAAAGGTGTGAACATTTCAGTTGGTCGAAGAATGCATGTTGAAGGAGTGGCCTATGATAAGAAGATCCTCGCTCCTCTTGCTGCCAAAGATGGTGCCATTGCTACCACCAAAGGTCTCAAGCCCATCTACAACATTTTGATTCGCATGTTTCGTTGGAGCATTGCACCTCAAGCCAGGAATACGGATGCTATCCGTGGAGCTCTAGTGAACCTCATGCATCATTGCCACACGACATACCTTGCCGGACCGATTGCCAAGGGTTGAGATTAATGTCATGGACTATATCCGGTGTGAGATCAACATTGCTATCTATGAGAGGAAGAATCCTATGTATGCTCCATATGTCATGAAGCTCATCCTCAAAAAGATTCCCAAACTCGATCAATCCCGTTTAAGAAACACACTTATGGTTACCTTCAAGTGCTCGGCCATCATCTTGCTCAAGCCACTTATGAAGAGATAGAGGCGCGAGAAGCGCCTAGGGCAAGAAGGAAAAATGCCACTCCACCCTCTTGGGATGTTGGTGGCAAGCAAAGAGTCAATGATGAGTTCAAGAAGGTTTCTTGGTGGAAAAAGGCTATGATGTGCATGGGTGTTGCGACCCACAAGGAAAATCATCAACAATATGTTACTAACAAGAGGATCCTGTCCAATCAAGCCACCATGACAAAGGAAATGCGCAAAGCCAACAATGGTGGTTTTACTCCTCCTCGCGAAGAAGATGAACCCGAAACTCCGCCATCCGAAGCAACTATTCCTCTTGAGAAGTGGAATGTGGATATCTTTCCTTGGAATGATTATGATGATGTGACCTCCATGCCTACCTCGTCTCGCAACACCGGAAAGGCTCCTATGCGCGATGAAGAAGAAAGTGATGAGGAAGACGATAGTGAAGAAGCAAGTGGTGAAGCAAGTGGAGATGATCGTGATGCTGAAAGTGGGGATGGTGATGAGGACTATGATGAAGACGAAGAGTGATCGCCTTGGGTTTCGTTAGCATCGCTCTTTTTATTTTTGGCGTTTCGATGCCAAAGGGGGAGAAGTAGTTCTACTAGGTTCTCTCGTGGGATTTGCATGGGTCGGACACAAGCATGCTCGTTTATCATTTCTTTGAAGCTTGTGTCCTTTTATCTTTGTTGTTGAACCTATTTGCTTTTTATTCGTATGAGACTATGTTTTATTCCGTCTGTGTGGAACTTATGGATATTTCACTCTATCTATGGTTGAGATGGTATCTATCTTTGTGATGATATATTTTTGTGCATTGGTTTATATTCTACAACATTATGCACAAGGTATGTTACCCTTCCTCTCAAACCATTATCTTGATATGTCCTTGTGTTTATGAAATTTATCATGTTCAATATTTCTTGTGAGTAGTCTCTCCTCTACATGTTGAGCATTTGTATTCAAATGCAAACTACTTGTATGCACACATGTAGGGGGAGTCTCTTGAATCCTTTGTGGAACATGTCGATATTTGTTGTGTGTTTTATTGCAAATCCGAGTGTTGTCATCTAACACCAAAAAGGGGGAGATTGAAAGGGCATATTTTATATCCCTTAGTTTTTGTGTGTTAGGCAACAACACTAGGATTTATCTAAGTGATGTTAAGTGGTGCAGGAGTCAAAAGAAATATTTGCACGTTGCATCGAAACACTTGACAGGAAAATGAAGTCTGCATTTTGCTTGCCCAGTCCGGAGTCTCCGGTCCTCAGGGGCTCAGGGGTCGGAGTCTCCGGTCTCTCAGGCCTTGACGCTTTCGACGGCAGCTACGGTATAGGGTCCGGAGTTACCCCGGAGTTACCCCGGAGTCTCCGCCCCGACCGGAGTCTCCGCACCTCCGGTCCGGAGTCTCCGGCCCCAGACAGAGTTTTGAAGCGAAGTGCTAAAGCGACGGCAGCTGCGGTATCAGGTCCGGAGTGACCCCGGAGTCTCCGGCCTGCCCGGAGTCTCCGGACTGGCAGAAACGGCTAGTTTTTCTGGAGGGGTATAAATACCCCTCCACCTACCTCCAGCCAGCCAGCTCGCCCAAACTTGAAGTCTCCAATATTGCAAGCTCAAGAATCACTAGATCTCCCAATCCCTCCACCCAAACTCGTTGATACTTGGAGGATTGAAGGAGAAGGCCCGGATCTACATCTTCACCAAGTCGTTCTTCTTTTCCCCCTCATTCACTTGAGGGCCCCTTGGCTAGGATTTCCATTAGGAAAACCTAGCCTCTTATTGTACTCACTTGTTGTCTTTGTGACAGATTGTAGCTGTTCGGGAGCCCCCAATCCTCTTGTGGGTTGTGCCCTGGATCGTTGTTGTAAGGGCTCCGGATTCCGCCTTGAAGGATTCCGATAGTGGAAGGTGAACCAAACCTTTGTGGTGCGGTTCATCGGAGAAGAAGGTGCATCCGCCTTTGTGGCGGTTGAGTTTTGACCTTTGTGGTAGCTCACACCTCTCAAACGAGACGTACTCCCCTAAAAAGGAGGAACTCGGGATTACATCCGTGTCTCCGCGTGCTTTCACTTTCGGTTACTTCTATCCTTGTTTATAGTCTTTACTTCGTGTATCTTGTTTAGTTGCTCGCTTGTCATATAGGTAAATTCACCTTAGTTGCATATCTAGAGAATTTACCTTTTGTGTCAAGCCTAATTTGAAAAAGTACTAAAATTGAAGTAGCACCTATTCACCCCCCCCCCTCTAGGTGTCATACGATCCTTTCAGCAGGACCCCAAACATCAGAAAACACTTGCTCCAATGGAGCAGTGGAAACACTCGTGGATATGGGATATGGCAGCTGATGGCTTTTACCTAACTGACACGAATCACAAATATAGGGGTTTATTTCAGGAGTATACGAAATCTTATTCTTCCTAAGAATCTGTTGCACCACAAACGACGATGGATGCCCTAAACGACGATGCCATGTGGAGGATGATGGCTTTATTGTGACGAAGGCTTGCTTTGACGACCCAGAAGAGAATGGCACTAATGGGTAAGAACCACCACGGCAAGCACCTTTAAACAGCACCCTTCTTGTGACCTGATCCTTGATCAAAAAGAATTCAGAGTGAAACTCAAGGAAGACATCATTATCACGAGTAAGTTTGTGGACAGATAAGAGATTTGTAGATGAACTAGGAATATGAAGAATATTGTTTAGATGTAATGAGCTATAAGGGGTGCACAAAGTAGAATGACCAATATGCTTAATTTTCATACCATTGCCATCAGCTGTGTAGACACGGTCATGGCCCTTGTATTTTTCATACATATCCAGCTTGCTTAATTCTCCTGTAACATGATCAGTTGCTCCGGTGTCAGGATACCAATTGGTATCGATGCCATAGGAAGCATAGTTGGCGTGTTTGTCATCACGGTCATTATCATCACCATCGGAGTCATCCTGGTACCTCCACCAGCACTCACTAGCTGGGTGACCGTGTATTTTGCAGATTTGGCACGTGATGTCGACGAAGGGCGTAGGAGCACGGCCTCGACGTCGACCACCATCATCGCGCCTGCAGCCACCATCATCACGGCGACGCGCACCATCATCACGACGGTCGTCACGGGCATCTGCACGGCGACCATCTCGAGCATCATCGCGACGCCCGCCATCATCGCGGAGTCGGTAGTTGTCATCGCGGCGACGATAACCATCATCGCGGCGCCGATCGCCGTCATCGCGGCGTCGGTCATCATCATCATCACGGCGGCGATAGAAATCATCACGGCACCGTCCTTGTCCTCCAGTGTCGCGGCGATCCGAGCCATAGCGGTCACCACGGTGACCGCGATCACCGTGATCTGGCGACCGGCCGCGATCACAGATGACGTGGATCACACGTTCGTGGGGAGACCCCAAGAGGAAGGTATGAAGCAGTGTAGCAGAAGTTTCCCTCAGTATGTCACCACGGTGACCGCGATCACCGTGATCTGGCGACCGGCCGCGATCACAGATGACGTGGATCACACGTTCGTGGGGAGACCCCAAGAGGAAGGTATGAAGCAGTGTAGCAGAAGTTTCCCTCAGTATGAAACCAAGGTTTAATCGAACCAGTAGGAGTAAGAAATCACTTCTGAAGGTTGTCAGTGGCGCGCTGACGTGGAACCTGCACACAACACAATCAAACTAGTTTGCCCCAACGAAACAGTGAGGTTGTCAATCTCACCGGCTTGCTGAAAACAAAGGATTAAACGTATGGTGTGGAAAACAGTAGTAAATTGAAGAGAATGAAAAGGAACAATGATTGAAGTTGGTTGTATTATCAGTGTAAAAGAATGGACCGGGGTCCACAGTTCACTAGTGGTGTCTCTCCATAAAAGATAACTAACATGCTGGGTGAACGAATTACAGCTGGGCAATTGACAAAATATTGAGCGCATGACAATGCATATATATGACATGATGATTACTATGATATTCATGTGGGCATTACGACAAAATACATAGACCGTTATCCAACAGCGTCTATGACTAATAATCCACCTCCAGGTTGTCATTAAGGATGGCAATTTTATCCATGGAGCCGGGTATCCATGGATATCCGACCCGGTGGATGAGGGTTTGGAGGGCAGTTTTTGCCCATGGATTTCATGGGGCGGATATCCGCTAACTCATGGGTTGGGCACGAGCAAAGATTTTGCTCCATGGATATCCAATGGATACCCATGTGGGACCCACATGCCAGTGAGTTATGTATTTTTTCCCAGGCCCATCTCTTAATATTCTTGAGGCCCAACTCACCCAATGACCCAAAGTCACGTAATTACTAATTATTGCTAACCCTAAACTGCTCCCACGTGTAATTAACGCATCCACACACACGCACGCAGCCACCTCAACTCCTCATCTCCTTTTCTCCTAGAAGTCTCGAACAGACCGACGACTCCGATGCATTACTCGTGGATATCCATGGATATCCGGCGTGTTTGGATATGGGGCGACATCCATGCCCGTGGATACTTTCGTGGGTGGGCAATAGTGATGCTGATGGATTTGGATTTGGATCTGGTTTTGGTATATCCGCCCGAACCCGCCCCGTTGCCATCCTTAGTTGTCATACCGAATTCCCCGTTGGTATTAAGTTGCAAGCAACGGATAATCGCATTAAGTAATGTGCGTAATGTAAACAAATGCATTAGACCTAACGGCGCACCCTTAAACTAAGCATCGGTTATTTTATCCCTAGTGGCAACATCACATCCACAATCTTAGAAGTTGTTGTCACTCTCCCAGATTATCGGAGGCATGAACCCACTATCTAGCATAAATACTAACTCTTGGAGTTACAAGCATCTACTTGGCCAAAGCATCTACTAGTAACGGAAAGCATGCAAGATCATAAATAACATATAAGATAGATTGATAATCAACTTGACATAGTATTCAATATTCATCGGATCCCAGCAAACACAACATGTATCATTACAACAAGATGATCTTGATCATGATAGCCAGCTCACAAGATCTAAACATGATAGCATAAAGTGGAGAGACAACCATCTAGCTACTGCTATAGACCCGTAGTCCAAAGATGAACTACCCACGCATCACTCCGGAGGCAGGCATGGCGATGTAGAGCCCTTCGGTGATGATTCCCCTCTCCGACAGGGTGCCGGGAAGAGATTCTGAACCCTCCCGAGCTAGGGTTGACGGCGGCGGCGTCTCAGGAACTTTTCGTGGATAATGGCTCTGGTGTGTAGGATTTTCCCGTGAAGATGAATAAATAGGCGAAAGGGCGGCGGCTGGAGATGCCCGTGGGGCCCACACCACCCCACGGCGCGACAGAGGGTGGGGCCGCGCCGCCCCATGGTGTGGCTGGCTCGTGGCCCCCCTCCGTCTCTCCTTTGGACTCCGTGTACGTGTTGGAAAAATAGGAGGTCATGTCCAAGTTTCGTCCAATTCCGAGAATATTTCCAGACTAGCTTTTCTGGAATACAAAAACAGCAGAAAACAGGAACTGGCACTGTGGCATCTTGTTAATAGGTTAGTCCCAGAAAATGCATAAAAATGCTATGAAGTGTATATAAAACATGTAGCAATTGGCATAATATAAGCATGGAACATCAGAAATTATAGATACGTTTGAGACGTATCAATCACCACGTGGGCGGCCAGTGTCATTGTCGCGCCCGCGATCAGCACGGGTTGCGGCGTTCGCAGAGGAGGTGAAGCCACCACCGTTGACTGAACCTGCAAGCATGTCCTGGCGAAGATCGTGAGCACAAAGCTGAGCGAACAAATCATCTAGGGTTGTACCCGGGTTTCCGTTGACAGACGTCACAAGGTCATTGTAGCTGGCGTCGAGGCCATTCAAGATGTAC
The DNA here is from genome assembly GCA_947311845.1 of Poa pratensis. Classification (NCBI taxonomy): domain Eukaryota; kingdom Viridiplantae; phylum Streptophyta; class Magnoliopsida; order Poales; family Poaceae; genus Poa; species Poa pratensis. The sequence continues at coordinate 16,949,188 of CAMZMU010000123.1, read as the reverse complement.
CCCACCATCTCATCTTCATCGATGGGTTTGCCAGCTGCAGCGAGCTCCGAGGAGAAGCTCTTCATCTTGGCGAAGAATTGAGCAGCCGTCAGATCGTCTTTCTTCGTGTTGTTCAGCGCCCCTCTCAGATGGTTGATGCGAGTCCGAGAGGCGGTCGAGAACATGCCGGTGAGGACTGCCCAGACCTCAGCGGTGGTTTCTAGCCCAAATATGTGGGGCATGATTTCTGGTGACAGAGAGTTCAGGATGAACGTGAGCACCGTCTGATCCCGGGCCACCCATGTAGCATAGGCAGGGTTCGGGACTGTGGTCTTGTTCTTGTCTGTATCTTCTACCTCCATGGTTTTTGCCGACGCGGTGTCGGTGCCATCGAGCAAGCCAAGGACCTGAGCACCACGAAGAGGCGGATAGACTAGGGTTTTCCAAAACAGCCAATTGCTCCTAGTCAGTTTTTGGGAGGGAGGGGATCCCGGTCCAGCAGGGGTCGACGACGACGAAGGCACGATCGACATGGCCGTCGGAGGGGATCGGATCTTAGGTTTTTCTGGGTTTTTTGTGGTCGTAGGTTTTTGGATCGAGTTCGGCGGCTACGTCGAGGGAGAGGAAGGCTCTGATACCATATCAATCGTAGGCGGAAACGATGCCCGCTAGGGCTCGTGGTTCGTGTTAATATAGAGCTGGGAAAAGCCCCACAGCGTGGCGTACACGGATTATACCGTATGGGGTGGTATACTATACCATACCCATACGGTATGTATTATTACATTTAACATTGGAAATTGAAACCGAACCATGGACGGGCTCCCAGCTATAGGTCCCCGGCCGCAAACAATCTCAATTTGGCTAGATAAGCACATAATTAACACTAAGAGATAGACACCTAAATTGGCCCTGGAACGAGCACTAGCAAACGCTATTCTTGATTCCTTAAAACATGATCATGTACAGCCAGCCAACACAGCCATATGCGCATCAAGTGCAGCCCGCAAAACCTTCGACGCAAATGGCACGCAGAGTCGCAGAGGACTCGGCCCGCCGTTGTTAACAATTTTAGCAACATCCGCCGTCACCAGTTCCGTTGATCCATTTCATCTCTTTCTCACAAAGGCACGGACGCTATCTCCCATGTGACTAGCAGCGCACTGCCACCAAACTTGTTCGGAGAGGAGCGAGCAGATTAGGTCAAGACAAACTTATGCACCGGATTTAAAGGTGAGAAACGAACGAGTCATCTCTGAGATGCGAGCCCGAAAGGGATTGCACTAGACTAAGCTTTCATGTTTAACGCGGGACCGAGGCAGAGAACATCCCAGTGGAGTAATCTGGAGTAGATATTTCGGGTTCCTTAATTAGGTTCAGAATTGGATTCTAAACTGTTGTGAGTAGGGATGCGAAAACGGGAACCGTTTGTCCCATTTTTTGGGCATTTTGTGCATGGCTAGTACAAAAATAAACGGGCCACGTTTTCGCATACTTAGTTGTGAGCTGTGAGCTCTATGAAAACTGTTGTGAGCAGAAAACTGCCGAAAAATGTTTGGATGGAGTAACCGGGAAAATTGTAGTTCTGTTAGGAATTTGTATGTGATACTTTTGAGACCCTCATATACTTCATATACTGTTCATAACTTAACCAGTTGTATAACACTCGTCTATACCTGAATTGGCATGTAAATAAATAGGGTGGCAGGGAATTTTCACTTTTTTTAACATTGCAGACGTATACATAATATATATATATTAATATACATGTTTATCCGGACGAATGACGTTGTAAAAGTAAAAAAACTATATACTATATTAAAATTCAATTTCACCAGGAGTGTTATTGGAAAATATAACATATGTTATAGCTACGACATGCAGAAACGAACAAGATCGAACCAATCACAGGGGACACAAGGATTTCAGCATGCAAAACCTCTCCAAGAATGAAGGGAAAAAATCACGGGCGAGAGCCAGCGAAATTTCACAATATCGGGCTTGTAGTCGCTTACAAGATGGTTATATAGTACTGGTGACATAGGGAGACTAGAAAGTATCATAGTGCTCCCACCTATTAGGATGCTCCCTGTGCTAGCGCCATAAAATACATTTCTAAATGTTTCAAAAAATTCTATGAAAAATTATAGATGTTCACAAGATATATTCGTACCATCTCTAAAAATTTCAGCTCCAAAAACGAAATGTACATTGAGAAACAAAAAACACAAATCCGCCATGAATAGTGTTATTGGTGTCACACAAGACAAAAGCAAGAAAATGACACTATTCATATCACATTTGTCCTTTTTGTTTCTTAATGCTCATTTAATTGGAGCTGAAATTGTTGGAGGTTGTAAATACATACCTTGTGAACATCCACATTTATTCGTAGATTTTTTTGAAAAATTTAAATTTAATTTCTTTGATGGTAGCATAGGGAGCACCTTAAGTGGTAGGAGCACTAGATATCTTCTCATACGAAACGACAATCCATACGCGCACGACAGATGGGGGGGAGGGCCTTTGCCCCTCACCCCCACCCACCACTCACTACGGCTTAAACCTCCCGATGATTGGTCTCTACTTTGCTCTGACATAATAACCTATATATGAATTTCGATCACAACTCAACAGATTCTTTGTTCAGCTATTTCAGTGTGAGGAACATACTCTTTTCGTTCCTATTGGGCAAGTTTTTGAGCGTCGCCGAGCTTCTACTCTGCATCTTGTGCCTCTTAATGGCGTGCTCTCATTCGAAAAATACTCGAACATAATGGTACTGATATGTCTAAAACAAATCTTTTTTTTATTGTTTCACGCTATTTCTATATCATTGCTACGTGTTTTATTATGCTTAAATATAAATTTATAGAATTTTACTTGACTAACACATTAAAAAAGTGCCAAGTGCCTTTCTGTCTTTTATTCTTTTTGTAGTAGAAAAGGGGACAAAAATAAATATCATCGGAGCAGCACGAGTCTTAACTTTCTCAAAGAAGACCAAAGAGAGGGGGGGGGGGGGGAGGGGGCATAGCCGCCACGTGGTCCCATGATACGTCTATTTTGCATCACTATTTTGTATTATAATTTATTCGTATTTATTGATATATTTCCTATTAGAATGTATTTGGATAACACGAGTATCCAAGAAACAGGAGGAAAAAGAACCCAAAGAGATACCCAATTTCCATCGCTCGAAAAAATCCAAGATTGATACAGAAATTCTCTTCGGGCTCATGCGCCGCCGCTTTCCTTGCCCTCTCGGGCCACCCTTTCGTCTATATATTGACCTAGAAAACCTAAGGCTAGAGGAGGACTCGCTTCAGAAAAATATGATAGACAACCGCTGCCATCACGAAGACGGAACCGGAGCCCTGTTCCGTTACTCTGCTGGAGGGTGATATTCCTCACTGAAGGCATCTACACCACCACGGCCGGCTCCATGATGATGCATGACTAGTCCACCCTTGGACTACATCTCCCTAGCAATATCTAGATGGTTATCTCTCCTCCATGTTCTCAATAGAAAGGCCTCGTGAGCTGATTAACATGATCAATGTGGTCGTAGGCCCATGCAGGTTGTAGATGTGGTTTCTGAGCTCCACCTCCCTACGTACAAGCGACGCAGAAGAAGCTACTGAAACTGGCTCGGAGAGGAAGGAGGAGGTCCTTAACGCCGGGAGGCCCGGGAGAAGAGGGACATGAAGGCAGTTCCAAGGAAGGAACTTGAAGCTGGAGAAGGGAGCCGATGGCCTCACGACCACTTGCAGAAGAAGGTTGGTCGGCGCGGTTGGAGTGCCAATGACGGAACAAAGTGGTCATCGTTGCCGAGATGACCGACGTCAAGAGAGAGCTAGGTACGAAATCTAGACCATGTCCTGAGGGCGACGACACGAGAGTGGACTGGAGGATGGCCAGAGTGGCCGTCGGCCCGAGAGGAAAATAAATCATCAAGTCATGGCCGCGCCCACGGTCACAGAGTTTTTTTCATCGTCATGGCCGGAGTGGCCAACGATGCACCGCAGGGGCAAACCTAGCTCATAACTTAGCTGATCCGGTATAAAGTTGGATTCCAGCGCGGAATTTGCAATAGGAAAAGCAGGTTGCATTTCCACCGCGGAATTCGCAATAGGAAAAGCAGGTTGCATTTATAAAATCTACTACTGCGGAAAATAATATGTTTGGTTTGTTGATCATCTAAGGGAAGGATGGAAACAAAAGCAAGCGTGGCAGCCAGTCAGAGGGACCTCCTGTTTTGGAACGTTGGACTCGATATTTCTGGAACCCCCCCTTTCTACAGTGGACAGAGGCGAGCGGGAGGCGACTCCGGCCCGCCCAGCTCCCGCCGGCGTATCGGGTGGATCCCTCACCCTCTGCCGGCCGCCCCGGCGGCGGGAGGGCGGGGAATCCCCGGATCTGCGCTCCGGGCGAGTAGATCGGGGTGCGGGCGGCGTTGCCGTGGCGGGAAGGGCGGCGCCGTCGCGCTTGTGGTGTCCTGCGGCTTCCCCTCCTTGGCGTCGTCTCCGGCGGGCTTTGGGCTGCAGGTACGCTTCTGCCTTGCCGTCGTTCCCTCCGGCGGCGGTGGGGCTCGCGAGGTGTGTGCAGGAGGTCGGGGATTCGGATCCTCCTGGTCGTCTTCGGCGTCGAGGTGTCGGCGCCGCTCCAAGGCGATGGCTACGCTCTGGTGGTCTTCCAGCTTCCCCTGCTCCGCCAAGAGCCAGGCGGTGGACTGAAGACGGCGGCTTCGTCGGCGGCTTCCTGGCCGCGGTTCGCTGCGGTTCGCCGGCTCGAGGAGTTCGGCGGCAGCGCGCGGTTGGCGGTCACCGTGGTGAGGCGGCGTCGGTGGTGCTGGGCCTCAAGTTCTGGTTTGTTTTTCCTTATTCTGCTGAGGTTGATCTACTAGTTCTGTGTTCTTGATCTGTAATCCCTTGTACTAAAAAAAAAAGAGCCGGGCCCGCGGTTGCCGGCGCCGTCAGCCAGCCGCCTACCGTTCACTCTACCATGCCCACGGCCGCACCGAAACCGCCTCCCGATAAAACCCACACGCCACACGGTGGCACGACACGGCCCATCCGCAGCAGCAGCACACAGAAACCCAACCAACAGGACACAGGGCTCCTCCACCCGCGCAGCCCAGGCGAGATGGACATCGACCACGGCGGCGGCGCCGACGAGGCGGAGGCGGCCTTCTTCGCGCGCCGGGGCCGCCGGTGCTGCTGCTTCCCCTGCTGGCCCTCCTCCTCCACCACCACCACCACCTCCGCGTCCCTCTCCCACCAGCGCATCGGCGGCCCGACGGCGGCGGAGGAGGACAGTTGGTGGCAGGGCGGCGTGGACGCGCTGCTCAAGGTGCGGGAGTGGTCGGAGCTGGCGGCGGGGCCGCGGTGGAAGACCTTCATCCGCCGGTTCGGCCGCGGCTCGGGCCCGCGCCCGCACAACTTCGGCCGCAAGCTCAACTACGACGCGCTCAGCTACGCGCTCAACTTCGACGAGGGCCCCGGCGCCACCCCGAGGCCGGCGAGCACGCCGGCTTCCGCGACTTCTCCTCCCGATTCGCCGTCCCGCCCGCCTCCGCCAAGTCCTCCATGGACCTCGGCGGCCGCGACGCCCGCCGCTCTTCAGCACGCAGCCGGACGGTCCTAATTAATCCCCCGTCGGATCGCACAAGAGGAAAAGGGAAGGTATTGCTTGATGGTGGTGGTCAAATTTCAGAGCGTGGCGAAAAGATGGTTGCCTTTTTCGCTCGATTGGTTCGGCTCCATGGCGATGGGGATCGTTGCTTCGATTTCCTTTTCATCTTCTTCTGCTCCGTTGATTGATTCGTTCACTTGTGTATAAAAAAGAAGGAACCGATTGTTACATGAGTACTGTTGTTACTACAGTACTTTCTTGGTCATACTCGCGTTGTGAATTTATCACAGTTTTGTCGCCAGATTACGGCTGAAAAATTCTTCATGTTTGATTCTCCACGAATGGTTGGTGTCTAGCAATTTGGCATTGTTTGCTCTAAACTAAGGGGTTCCAGCTGTGACTGAGGCCCCCTTCTTTTCAGCTTATTTTTCAGATTCTCCCAGAAGCTAGCCTCCATCAGCTTCTCCCAGAATCTCGTTTTTTAAATTTGTTTAAACTTCTAAATTTGTCCTCCCAATACTTATTTAGAAGTTTAAACAAATTTAAAAAACGAGATTCTGGGAGAAGCTGATGGAGGGTAGCTTCTGGGAGAATCTGGAAAATAAGCTGAAAAGAAGGGGGCCTGATTGCGACCCACGAAACGGGAGACCTTTGGATGGGGGGGCGTTCTGCTTCCAGAGCCAGCTAGGTATGCTTGTGGCGACCGCGCACGTCTTTGCAAGCAACACGAGACGGCTGGTCGATCGGCCGCCTCATCCACGGATGAGGATGACCATTCTGTGCACGATATAAAACGATCAACCGCCATTACTACTCTCTACAACCTGCGCGGGGGTGTAATTAATGGCCAGGTTAAGCATGCGAATTCATGGCGAGAACCGTGATCTCCAGAGAATCACGGACCGCGGAGACAGGCTCGACTGATGTTAACCTCTAACCGTCCACGTCCAGCACCCCGGGCCCCGGCCCTTTCTTCCCAACAAACTCGCCTCACCAGAATGCAAATGCTTCTCTGTTGTCATGGAACTGTAAATTGTATCGCACGGCAGTCTGGTCGATGCAGACTGCAGTCATGCTACAAAACATCATCCACTTTTGATGGCTTGTGCGGTAGTGCAAGCTAGGAGTTATTAGCATAGAACCACCACATTTCACGTCAAATTTCGAGAAACCACCACTTTGTGTTTTGATCGCAGAAACCACCAGTATTCGCGACATTTGTTGCAATGTGCGGTAAAACTAAATTACACGTGAATTGACACGATTTCTGACAGGTGGGACCCACCAGTCAGGGCTTACGTGGCAGAAGGTGTTGACTTTTTGCTGAGGTGGCACCATGGGCCCACATGTCAGACAATAAAAAATAAAAAAATATCTCAAAAAATAAAAAATATATCTAAAAAAATAAAAAATATCTCAAAAAATCTAAAAAATAAAAAATATCTCAAAAAATCTAAAAAAAATAAAAAAGTCAAAGTGGACAGGGAGCAACAATCAGCACCAATCCCTTGATCAGGCTACCAACATGTTCAGAAACCTTCTTCCAGTTTTCTCCACGGTGCAAGACAGCCTCAAGCAGGTGAAGAGTTTTCTTCTGACGGTCCACAAATATTTGCCGAGTGAGTCAGTTCCGCTCGGTGAAGCTCTCGACGCCATGCTCCCGGTGCGGCGGCACGCCGACCACGACCACGGCGTCGGACCACCGCGCAGGGGACCGGTCACTGCTGTTGGACGACGACATGGCCTCTGCCCGCGCCTCCCGCACCATCCGGAGCACCTCGGCTGTCGCCGGCCGCCTGCCGGGGTCTGCGGCCACGCACGCCGCCGCGACGCCGATCAGCGCGCTCAGCTTCTCATCTGCACCTCCGCCACCCACGGACGCAGCCGACTCGCCGCGCGACTCCGTCATCTCCTCCTCACGCGCGGCGCGCACCCATGCCGGTATGACGTGTCCTTGTCGCCGCGCAGCTCCACGAGGTCCTGGGGCGGTGCCCGGCCCGTGAGCAGCTCTAGCAGGAGCACGCCGAAGCTGTACACATCAGATGCCGCTGTGAAGCAGACATTAGCCATGGGCGAGGCCGAGCGCGTCTCGGGGGCGCGGTAGAGGAGGGACACCGCCGAGGAGGCGTCGGCCGCGGCGAGCACGGGGACGAGACCGTAGTCAGTGAGGCATGACTCAAAGTCTGGGCCGAGGAGCACGTTGGAGGGCTTGAGGTTGCCATGCACGATGGGGGCCGCGGGTGTCTGGTGGAGGTGGAGCAGGCCGGCGGCGATGTCCTCGGCGATCTTCATGCACGACGTCCAGTGCAGCGGCTTCCCCTTGCTGGACGGCCTCGACCCTGCATTCCAAGTAAATTTAGCACAAGAAAACAATACTCCATGACCATGATTCAACGAGTGGTACTGCATCTGCTCCCTGTCCACTTTGACTTTTTTTATTTTTTTTAGATTTTTTGAGATATTTTTTATTTTTTAGATTTTTTGAGATATTTTTTATTTTTTGAGATATATTTTTTATTTTTTGAAATATTTTTTATTTTTTATTGTCTGACATGTGGGCCCATGGTGCCACCTCAGCAAAAAGTCAACACCTTCTGCCACGTAAGCCCTGACTGGTGGGTCCCAGCTGTCAGAAATCGTGTCAATTCACGTGTAATTTAGTTTTACCGCACATTGCAACAAATGTCGCGAATACTGGTGGTTTTCTGCGATCAAAACACAAAGTGGTGGTTTTTCGAAATTTGACGTGAAATGTGATGGTTCTATGCTAATAACTCGCAAGCTAGTGAAGCCACCATCATGGTCTCCTGGATTTCTGAAGACAAGAAATATGTAGGTCATTCCAGCAACACGAAAGCCATATTTGTAAACTCTGTGATCAGATGTATGTATGTACTGTAATATCTTATCTTTGTCCTGACGAGTTCATGCGATGCATTCTCTGTCCATTTCAATCATGCAGGGGAACTAATCCTAGTCTTAAGGCTTTGTTAGGTATCCCAATGCTGTGCTGAGATGGAAATGATGTGTTCCAGGTCCAAAAAAATGATGCTATGCTGAGTGTTCGGCCATCAGATTTTGTTGGGGCGGAACTTGGCTTTCCAACGAAAAAAGTATATAAAAAGCTGTATCATATTATCCGATATGACAACTAGCAGCAGCAAACTGAAACTATGGAGTAAACAAATGGTGCTGCCGTATCAGCATCCGGTTGATGATTGCACTAGTTGTATGAGCATTGGTGTGTTGATCCTAGTTGAATAATTAATCATTTGCATATAGATAATTTAGTAGCTGGCATCCCCAAGGCAAACTGATGGAAACCTTGACTGTCCATCCCGTATTCCCGCTGTTTATTTAGTGTACTATGTAAGAAGGCGTGGCGACACGCCGCACCCGTGAGACATGATCAACCAAAAGAAAGCAATTACTATCGTAAAGATGTCAACAAATATAAACCCGCGGCCGTTGTATTAGTATGTAACGTATTTTTGTAAAATGAGTTAGGTTCACGAAAAATTTGTACATGACAGGTAGGTAAAAAAATGCTATTCTGGGCTAGATCTAGAAGACAAATTTCTGGGTCCAAATAACCGGATTGAAAATTTTGAAATATGTCAGAATTTGACTTTTTTCGCAGTCTAAAATATAACGAATTTGAAGATTGGAGAGAAATATATATATGTTCGTCAAAATAAAAAGGTTAAAACATGAAAGTTGTTTCGAAGGGTGATATCCATCTGGTCGTGAAAGGAAAATTCAAACGGATGACTGAGTGCGACGAATTTGACAAAATTCGTCAAATGTTTTTACGAATTTGGATCCAAAATTAAGGAGTTAGAGTCGACCAAATTCAAAACCGATCACGGAAATGGAATCTATTCGTCGCCGCGCATATTTTTCGTGTATATAATTTTCGGAGAAAGTGGTTTTTTTTTTTTAAAAAGTCACTGTAGCTGCTAACGTGGGCGCACAGATGACATCCGTGGGACCGGGTGACCGGCTGCTGGGGAGTGGTGACCGGGCTATGTGGGAAGCTGGGATTGGCCAAAAATCACTCGTGAACAGTGTTCTGCAGGTGGAGAGGAACGTGGTTGCATCTCGTCCGTCGATTGCGCGGATCGGACGGCCGGCGGTACGCGCGCGACGTGGAAAGCAGGGAACTCTTCGCTCCTTTATATATAGTAGTATAGTATGTGGGTTATGTGAGGGCTGCCACCCCTTCTCACTGTCAGATTAAATATGCTAGATATCATGGTGCTATGATGTTGTACAGAACTTGCACTGCTCCACGTCATGTACAGCTTTCTATTAGAGTAGCATTACAATCATTCGTTTTCACCTGTGAATGTGCTAAAGTGTTCTAGAGACTTTGGGTTCTTGTATGGAATCCATCTTTAGTTTTTTTTGGGGTTTCTTGTATCTTCATTTTTGTTCCTATGTGATCCAAAAATTATACACGTTAATTTTTTGTATTCATTGTATCGGCCGAAAGGAGATAACGGCTACTGACACCCTATTTGAAACTCCATAAGTATTCACAGTGGAATCAATGTTGTAGGAGGTATCAGCTATACTCTTTTGCATTGGACGGTCCGTTGAATGTTTGCCTTGTGTATAGAGTGGCAAGGTGGTGTAGATTAAAAGATAAAAAAATAAGACCAATTAGGTATTTTGGTATAACAGCAGTTAAACATTATGGCTGAGTGGTGGCAATTCTGCAAGAACAAACCGAGATGTTCGTTTAGGCAAAGTCACAAGAAAAGCGTGGCATTTTGTAAATTCCTCTTCGTTCTTATGATTCGAGAGCTACGTATTCTATCTCCTTCTCTTTCCGCTTGTGATATTTGAATAGTCCAAATTCATATTAGGGAGATAGTGTTTCATGATACGAGTGAATCATACTAGTGCGACCACTTGCAAGAGCAGTGGTTGATGTCGTTATTGGTTGTTGCGTGCATTGGATCTTGGTTTCTATTTTTAGTATCATCTGATGTGTGTATCCTCTATGTCTCAAAACTCAAATTGCTTTGATATTGAGTTTTAGTAGAGGTCAGTTGTATTTGATACCTTCTTTATATTAATATATTACTCTTTATGGAACAATGTGTTTCAAGATACAACTGAATCACTTTGGAATAGATTCCATTCAACCTATGAAACAAACTGTGCAACCGATTGTTCTCCTAGCATCTCGTCGTATCTGAATATTTGAATATCACATGTTTCTTTTCTCGCTAACTTCTTGCGAGAGTAATAAGTATTTTATCTGACAAAGGTCTAACATCAGGCAAGCACATTGCTCTTGACATAGACATCTATAAGATAGAAAATAATATTAAACATTGCCTAAAAACCAAACGTCTCCACACAAAAATGTAGCTATTGTCCCACAATAACCTCGTACATGCATTAAGTTGATCTTCTATATCTAAATAACTGCATGTCTCATGGGTTACCTTTTTGGCATTACTATCAATGCAAAATCAAGCCACCGCATCAAGTCATGCATGTCTTCTTCTTCCCGGGGAATGGAATTTATGCATGCGAGTCACAAGATAAATCTTTTTGCATTAATTTTTGTGTGGTCATTTTCAATATATATGTTTGACGCTTTGATCCAAAAATACCGTTCATGCTTATTTTTTGTTAAAAAATAGTGTCGCGTTAAGTACAATTCAAGAAATTCTCCTTTTATTCATTATGTTGTCGCATGGTTCATAGGTATTATTGTGTTTTAAAATATAAACCGAGAATATTCTTACATTTTTCTCATTAATTTTAGTTTTTTATAAATTCCTATTTATGCATTTATTTTAACATGGTTTATGCAGCAACGTGTGGGGCAACGTCTAGTTTAATAATAGATTAGCACATATTCATATTCAATGGATTAAGTTGAAGCCAACTAAAGGAGTCACCAAATCCATGGAAATGAAGTGATGTGTGAAGAACCAAACGATGCAACACAAGAGATATTAACCTGTTGATTGTATCAAATAGCTGGTTCACTATTGTGGAAAAGTTGCAATATCCACATGTATGCGACAGTTGGTCTAGTGGCATAAGTGGGATAGTACAAATTATATGGTCACCACCTAATATTTACTATACCACTTATCTCATTTATCCCACTTTCTCATCCCTAAATCTCCAGTGTACCGAGGAGATGGGATACTGTTCAAAGAGAAAAAAACACAGGGAGATGCGGAGCATTCGTCGCCTATGGGCTCTAAGGAAAGCAGGCTCGTTCCTACACTATGACACCGGCCGATACTGTTCCGAGCCCAGCATGCTGCCGGCCCACTCAACTCGCTTTACTAGAGTGAGAGCCGAGACAGAGGCATTTCCTGTCGATGATAGGAAAGCCTCGCACACCCCCGCTAGAGAGGAGAGGCGCGAGTGGGCCACGGCCCAGTTCGTCGACGGAGGAGGCGCGACGGCGGCCGGCGTAGAAGGAGATGGCGGCGCGGCGAGGGAAGGGGAGGGGAGGGCTACGGACGAGTCGGCGGCGGGCGGGCGACGCGGCTAGCCGCGGCGGCCGACGGCGACGACGAGACTGGAGCGACCAGGAACCGCCGGAGACGCGGCTAGCCGCGGCGGAGGTGGTGGAGGCGAGCAACAAACTTATCTTGGGGGGGTGGTGGTGCCGGCGCCGGAGAAGAAACTTATCTTGGTGGGGGGTTTAGAGGGAAGGTCGGGCGGCGGCGGACCGGCGGTGGGCGGCGGTTGGAGGAGGGAGGGGCGCCGAGGCGGCGCGGGAGCGGCGCCGGGCGCGGGCGGCGATGGCAGGCGGCCTGGCCGGCGGTACGTGGCGGCGGTGGAGCAACGACGCGGCGCGGCGAGGCGAGGGAGGAAGAACGGCAAGGCGAGGCTAGGGGAGGAAGAAGGTGTGCAACGCCGCGCTATCGTCGCACGGGTCGACGAATAGGAGGCCCCGAGACAGGGCAGGACACCACAAACCGAAGAGAGGCTTCTGAAGGAAGGAGGATCAGTCGCCTCTGCCACCCTGCTTTTCCCCCCGCTACTTCGCTCCGGAGCTCGCCGCTTCCTGCTCCTCCTCACCCCCGGAGCTTATTAGCGCCGCCGTTCATCTACTCTTCCCCTATCTCTTCCACTGGAATCTGACGGATTTAATCGTTTATTTGTTCATTTTTATGGGGGTGACGTTCTCCTGGGGTTTTGGGGAGGTTCATGTCCGTGCGTCTCTGCTACGCCTTTGGTGCGTCGGACAGGGTTCGGTTCGTCGAAGCCCGCATTGCCGGCGCTAGGTTTTCGGCATAAAAAGCTTCGTTTTTGGTAGATACTTCGTAGTATGATGCATGTATGATGGCGATTCCAGCAAAAGTTAAACCATTGGTTTGCTTGGTTTGGTTGGTTTCCTTGCAGACGACCCCATTTCCTGTGCATTCTTATTTCGCAACTATCTTTGTTTTCGCCTTCCCCACACATAAATCCCCATGCTTTGCAGATAATTTCACCTTCCTGCATCTTATTTGTTTGGAACAGCACCCTGCCGACCAGTCCCAGAGAGAGATGTCACGGATGGAGCGCCTGAGGATCGTGCTAACGCCGGCTCTCCGCTCGAGCTGCAGCGCCCGGCTCATGCTGAAGGTAAGAAACATATGAATCTCACATTTAGCCATGTTTACGTTTGTAAAAAGAAGCCTCTAATTGAGCAATGTTGTTCAACTCCTTTTATTTTTGCAGCGGCGCATGTGCTCTGGTGGTGGCGCCGACGTATCTCGGGGGAAGGAGGCTGGCGGTGATTCGGGAAGCTTTTCGCAGAACAAGATCTGGTATGTTGGTATGCATTGTTAGATTGTATATACGTAGAGTCTGTATATGTCTTGTATTGTACCTCTTGGTACCTCTATATATGAGATAGCCACACCCGTATTAGGGTGCTGAGCAGTTGCCCCAAACCCTTTGTTTAACATGGTATCAGAAAAAGATCGATCCGATCCGATGTCTTCCGCCGCCGCCTCTGGTTCGATCTCCGCCACCGCTGCGTCGCCGTCCGCCGCCGCCGCGCCGTCGACTGCTGCGGTCTCACCGTTCCTCGCCTCTCAACCTCTTGCCTGGGCGCACACCCGGCTGCCTCCCATGGCCGCTTCTGCAACCTCTTCCCTGCCCGCGGCGGCGGATTCCGCGCCGCCCGCGACGCCTGCTCAGTTCGCGCCGCCCGTCCAGTACGCGGCTGCCCAGTACGTGCCCGTATCGATCGCGCCGGGCCGTCCGCGACGCCCGCGCCCTTTACGCTCGCGCCTCCTGCGCAGAGTGTGGCTGCGTACCCTGCACAGCATGGTGCTCCCCACCGTACGGTTTGTCCACGGCCCAGCACGGAGTGCCAGCGCCGTCGCCGTATGGTGGTCCCGCCGCCCTGCACCACGGCACCTCAGCGCCGCCGTTCTATGGTGCTACGGCGCCGCCCACCCATGGTGCTCCCGCGCCGCCGACATATGGTGTCTACTCGACGCCGCACTACGGCGTCCCTCCATCACCCTACGGTGCTCTTGCAGCGCCGGCGTACAGTGCCGCCCAGCCCTACGGGGTGCCCTCGATGCAGTACGGGGGGCCTTCGGCGTCCTACCCGCCTCTGTCCGAGGCTCCTGCAGCTGCTCCGTCGACAGAGCTGGGACTCTATGCGCCGTCCTATGCCCTGCCTCCATCGCCCGCAGCAGCGCCCGTGGAGCACACCATGCCGCCTCAGCTCTTCTACTTCTCGCACCTCATCCCGGTGAAGCTCACGCCGGACAATTACTTGTCTTGGCGTGCACAGTTGCTGCCGCTTCTCCGGAGCCGATACTTGGAGGGGTACGTTGATGGCTCCCTCCCGTGTCCGCCGCCATATCATCCGGCGTATCACACGTGGGTGGCCCAGGATCAGGCCATCCTCTCTGCCATCCAGTCTTCGCTCATGCCGAGCGTCTCGTCGCTGGTCCTCTTCTCCGCTACGTCTCGGGATGCATGGACGGCGCTTCACACCAGCTTCGCCTCTCAGTCGCAGGCGCATGCTCATGCTATCCGCACCGAACTGGGCGAGACAAAGCTCCTCGACCTCAGCATCACGGACTACTTCAACAAGATGACCGGCCTCGCTGACATACTGGCCTCAATTGGTCAGCCGCTTCGCCCCGAGGACTTCACCACCTACGTCCTGAACGGCCTCGACGACGACTATGATAATCTCATTGAGAACATCCACGGTCGCGACGCTCCGCTTCAGCCTCGTGAGCTCTACTCGCGCCTTCTCGGCCGCGAACAACGCGTCAAGGCGCGCCATGCCTCCCCGAGCTTCTCCTCCGCCAACGCCGCAGCTCGCGGCAAACCCCAGAAGCCGCCACCCCCTGGTGGCAAGCCAGTGTCCTCACCTCAGCAGGCTCCACGGCCCGCCGCGCCTCCCGTCACGGGAGGTGGTCGCCCGCGCGCCTGCTGCCCCTGCTGCGGCGCTCAGCAAGCGTGCCAGCTGTGTGGCCTTGAGGGTCATATCGCCTCCCGCTGTCATCGACGCTTCAAGAAGGACTTCCTCGGCATTGGCAACAATGGCAAGGGCAATGACAAGCAAGCTGCCGCTGCAGTGGCGGGTAACGAGCACGGGCACACTCCGTCCTACTCCATTGATCCGACGTGGTACATGGACACGGGAGCTACCAATCACTTGACGAGTGAGATGGGCAAGCTCTCCACCCAGGAGCCATATCGTGGTCATGATCAGGTTCGCACCACCAATGGAGCAGGTATGTGCATCTCTCATGTTGGTCAGGCCTCACTTCTTGCACATAACTCTAGAAAACTGCATCTCTTAAATGTTCTTCGAGTTCCTTCTGCTACGCGTAGTTTGTTGTCTGTTCCTCAACTTACTCGTGATAATAATGTCCTCGCTGAATTTCATCGTTTTCATTTTTTCATCAAGGATCGGGACAAGAGAGCCGTTCTGCTTAGAGGTCGTCTTCGCCATGGTCTATATGCGCTTGATACGCCGCCCTCGCTTCCTGCACTGCTTGCTCCCCGGGTGTTCAGTGGTGTTCGTGTGTCATCTACGCACTGGCATGCACGCCTTGGCCACCCCGCTGCTCCTATAGTTCGTCATGTTCTGCATCGTCATGAACTCCCAGTTGTGTCCAATAAAAATGTTGAAACTGTGTGTGATGCCTATCAGCAAGGCAAGAGTCATCAACTTCCGTTTTCAGAGTCGAGTCGTGTCGTTAAACATCCTCTTGAGCTTGTGTTTTCTGATGTATGGGGTCATGCCCAAACGTCTGTTAGTGGCCACAATTATTATGTCAGTTTTATTGATGCTTATAGTCGGTTTACTTGGCTTTATCTTATTAAGCGTAAATCTGATGTGTTCGATGTTTTTATTCAGTTTCAAGCACATGTTGAGCGTCTCCTTAAGCATAAAATTCTTCATGTTCAATCCGACTGGGGGGGGGGGTGAATATCACAACCTCAATTCGTTTTTTAATAAGCTTGGGATCTCGCACCGTGTGTCTTGTCCTCATACACATCAGCAGAATGGCACCGCTGAACGTAAGCATCGTCATCTTGTAGAGACTGGCCTTACCTTACTAGCTCATGACTCCGTTCCGTTTCGGTTTTGGAGTGATGCTTTTTCCACAGCCTGTTTCTTGATAAATAGGCTTCCCTCACGACTTCTGCAAATGAAAACTCCCCTTGAACTCTTGCTCAATGAACTCCCAGATTACACGTTTCTTAAGGTTTTTGGATGCGCATGTTGGCCTCATCTTCGTCCATATAACAAGCATAAGCTAGAGTTTCGGTCTAAAAAGTGCGTCTTCCTTGGATATAGTTCCCTTCATAAAGGGTACAAGTGCCTACATGTTCCCACTAATCGCGTTTACATATCTCGTGATGTCATGTTTGATGAGAACGTGTTTCGATTTTCTGCACTTCCGAACAACTCTACCACTCCCACACCGCCTGCGCACTCCACTATACCTTCGCCTGATCAATTTGTAGATGTTGCATATACTCCTGCGTTGCTTCCTAACCATGCTGCAGGTATCGGACGCGGCACTCGCCTCGAGCTCCTTGATGATCAGGCGATGGACGACGATCACGTCGATCCGGTGCATGTGCCATGCACGCCTCGTCAGCCCGCTGCTGCCTCTCCCGTGGCAGCCACGCCCGCTGCGGCCCCGTGCGCGACCCCGTCGCCTGGCCCAGCGGCCACCTCGTCCGGCCCGGCACCTGAGCTGGCCACCTCTGCCCCGGCTCCCAGCGGGCCGTTTTCGCCCGGCCCGACATCGCCTGGCTCCCCGTCGCCAGGGGCCTCTGCGTCTGGCCCTGCATCGCCGGCCCCTGCCGCTGGCCAGTCGTCGCCAGCACCATCTGCTGCTCGCCCTTGCACACGCAGTGAACACAACGATCGGCCTGCATCACCAGTGACGTCTCCCACGCCTTCGCCACCACCTGCGCCTGTTGTTATGCGTCCTCGTACACGCAGCCAGAACGGGATTTTCCGCCCTCTTGATCGAAAAGATGGAACCATTGCATGGATTGCTGCTTGTGTGGCTCATGCTGTTGCTGATCCCACAGCTGAGCCCCGCCATTTTGAGGCTGCCCTAGGTATTCCGCACTGGCGCGCTGCGATGGAGCAGGAATTTCAGGCACTACTGAAGAATAATACTTGGCGACTTGTTCCTCCTGTTTCTGGTGTCAATATTATTGATTCCAAGTGGGTCTTCAAGGTTAAGAAGCATGCTGATGGTTCTATTGAACGCTACAAGGCACGGTTAGTTGCCAAGGGCTTCAAACAGAGGTATGGTCTTGATTATGAAGATACGTTCAGCCCTGTTGTCAAGCCTACTACCATCCGTTTGCTGCTCTCTCTGGCTGTTACTCGAGGATGGTCTCTTCGTCAGCTTGATGTGCAGAATGCTTTTCTGCATGGAGTTCTGGAGGAGGAGGTTTATATGCGTCAGCCCCCAGGTTTTGTTGATCCTGCACATCCTCAGCATCTCTGTCGCCTTGTTAAGGCTCTGTATGGACTTAAGCAGGCTCCTCGTGCGTGGCATGCTCGTCTTGGCTCTGTTCTTCGGGCTCATGGGTTTGTTCCCTCCACTGCTGACACGTCCCTGTTTCTTCTTCAGCGTCCTGAGGTTACGATGTACCTGCTGGTTTATGTTGATGATATCATCCTCATCAGCTCCTCTGATGCTGCTGCCGATCGTCTCGTGTCTGCACTGAGTGGTGATTTTGCTGTCAAGGACTTGGGTGTGCTGCACTACTTCCTTGGTCTGGAGGTCTCACGGTCTTCTGCTGGGTTGACTCTCACTCAGCAGAAGTATTCTCTAGACTTGCTGCGTCGTGCAGGTATGTGGAAGTGCAAACCTGCTACCACTCCTATGTCTGCTACTGATCGGTTGTCTGCTCTTGCGGAGACCCTCTTTCGTCTGATGATGCTACTGAGTATCGTAGTCTCGTTGGTGGTCTGCAATACCTCACTATCACTAGACCAGATGTCTCTTATGCAGTCAACCGTGTGTGTCAGTATCTTCATGCGCCCAGGACTTCTCATGCGTCAGCTGTGAAGCGTATTCTGCGCTATATATGTTCCACTGCCTCGTATGGTTTGCTTCTCCAGCCTGCACCATCTTGTGAGCTCTCAGCCTTCTCAGATGCGGATTGGGCTGGTAGTCCTGATGACAGGCGATCCACGGGGGGCTATGCAGTATTCTTTGGTCCTAACTTGATCGCCTGGAATGCTCGCAAACAAGCTACAGTATCTCGCAGTACTGAAGCTGAGTACAAGGCAGTCGCTAATGCCACAACTGAGCTCATATGGGTACAGTCTTTATTGAGAGAGTTGGGAGTCTCTCAAGATCAGCCTCCAGTCCTTTGGTGTGACAACATCGGTGCTACATACCTTTCATCTAATCCAGTATTTCATGCCCGAACGAAACACATTGAAGTTGACTATCACTTTGTCAGAGAACGCGTTGCACAGAAGCTACTCCGTATCAAGTTCATCTCCTCCAAAGATCAACTTGCTGACATCTTCACGAAGCCTCTTCCACAGCCGCAGTTTGTAGGTTGTAGGCACAATCTTAACTTACTTTGTACTTCAGGTCACAGTTAAGATTGAGGGAGGGTGTTAGACTGTATATACGTAGAGTCTGTATATGTCTTGTATTGTACCTCTTGGTACCTCTATATATATGAGATAGCCACACCCGTATTAGGGTGCTGAGCAGTTGCCCCAAACCCTTTGTTTAACATGCATGACAAGATTTGTGCTTATGAGTACTGAGTGCCGATTTAGCACTCTAAATTGGAGCTATTTCCAAAACATAGAGAAAGGGCAGGCGAACACCAATTAGTCAGGGGACTCTCAATCCAGCTTTGTCCCACACATCAAGCTCACCTGAAAACCTACATTATGTGTTACTTGCTTAAAATTGTTAAAAGTAGCTGAATCTTAGTGATTGGCCTGTATCTTTCATCTTCCAGTGCATAAGGGCCAACCCATTTTGCATATCCAGCTACAGGAAATCAACGTAAGATTACTTGCTTAAAATTGTCCCACACATCAAGCTCACTTGAAATCCTATGTGATGTCCTATCTGCTTAAGATTGTTAAAAAATCAGCTGAATCTTAGTTATTGCTTTGTCTCTTTGAATATCCACTGCATGGGTGCAAATTGGATTTTCTTCATTGTTAGGCATGCTTGACGAGTGAAATATTCCTCCCCATTTTCAGGAAACCTACACTCTTTATGCTTGGCGGCGCCGCAGTGGGGTTGTACTTGTACAACAACGCTGCCACAAAGTAAAAAAAAGCAAGGCGGGGCCGCGAGGAGGCCACTGAGCGACACAACCGTGAAATGGAGCGCCACAAACTTGAACATGAGATATACAATCATATCCACGAACTTCAGATGACAGAGTGCAAGGCTCTGATGGAGCTTTTGCTCGCCAAGATCAAACTCCTATTCCTGGAAGTGAAGGTGACGTCCCTGGAAAGGAAAGTCAACGAGCTAGCGGCAGCAGCAAGGAAGGCCAATGCTGTAGCAGACAAGAACTGAGTGATGAGACCAGTGGCTTTGAGGTTAGCTTGGCATGAGAGTGAGGAATGACTATCTGAACTGCTAGCATTTTGTCGTCAGATTGGACCATATCTATCTGGTTGACGGTTTATTTTTTGTCTTATCCCTTGTGGTGCGTAGTTTATGTTGTTCATTGTGTCTTACTTATGGTCTTTCCGGAGAGGAAAAGGACTAAATTTGAACTGTATGATAAAAGAAGGAAGTGTGCAATCCTGGATATGGTTAAAACATGATGTTTCTTTGACATCTAAAACATGGGTGTTATGAGAATGTCCCAACTAATGTTTCCAGTGTTATGTCTATGCATGATTCATGTTCTTATTTCAGTTTTTAGTTCTCCTTATTGCGCAAATCCACTATTCCTGAAAGAAGAAGAGAAGATGTTATTTTACTCATGCACCTTTTGACATACCCATCACAAGTGCACATGATTCCTCATTGTCACACATGTAGACATACCACGAACAAAATTCATTAAGCTATTTCTAGATACTATTACATATTTAGCTTAATTATGCCGTCTGGTTGCTTAGTGCCTCATCTCCTTACCTTTGGTAGGAGTTTGGGCAAGGCGAGCTCTGTTCGTCGGGTCGTTGTAGAGTGTGTGTTGTATGCCGTCTGGCGTGGTGTGCGTTTGTATCGTGGTACCGGCCGTATTGGCCTATTTTTCTATGAAATTGGTGCACCTTCGAGGGTGTATCCTTGGCAAAAATTTAGCTTAATTATTTATATATCCTGAGAGTAAGCTGTTTTCTAAAACTTGATTACATAATAACAATTTTGTCATGAGGAAAAAAGAACAGTATGTGTATGAGGGGTGTGACCTCTTCATTGTTGTCTGACTAACTATGCTAGGTACATAATATGATATTGCACTGAACTTCCACTATTCAACGCCACTTACAGCCTTCTATCAGACATCAGCATTGATCTATCAGACAACATTACAAAACACCAAGTGCACTGAGAAACCTTGCTATCACCAGCTGGTGCAACGAGCAAAAGGTGGCTGGATCTTGACTCTGATGCCAAACGCTTGACAGACATGATGAACAAATGAACTAAGCAGGACTGACAGGTATTCATTTAGAAAAGAATGGAAAGAGGTGTGCAGCAATGTAATCGCAGCCGTTATACTAAGATTCCAAGAAATATCAAGTGAAACAACCATCCGCTGCAATGCAACAAGGCAGTGAAGGAATCAAACTTCAGGCGATATTGCCTGGTTTTCCTTCAGGCGATATTTGCAGTACCTAAGCTGGATGGAACTTGACATATACGTAACCCTTGATGCAAAACGTATCTCCAGGGACAAAGCGGAAACTTGGGGTAGTGGTCGGCGCCTAGCGGCTAGCGCCATCCCGTGGTCGAACCGGACGGCTCTCCATAATACGCTCCGACCGAGCCAGGCAAGCCAGCCGGCCCGGGCTTCTTGACCTCGTCTTCCTCGGCTCGGCCCCTCCACGCGCGCGCCGAGAAACCCTAGCCCGCCACCACCATGGACGGCTCCACCTCCAAGGGCAAGCGCAAGCGCGGCCGCAAGACCAAGGCGGCAGCGGACAACCGCTCTCCGTCCCCCGATGCCCCTGCTGCAGCCGCAGCCGCGGTCTCAGACAGCCCCGCCCCCGCCGCCGGCGGCCGCCGCGGGCGCAAGTCGCGACGCCTCGAGGCCAAAGCTGACGCAGCAAATGGGGAGACGAAGCCCGTGGCGAACGGGGTGGACGCCGCAGTGGCGGAGCTGGGCCCCGCGGGCTGGGAGGAGGTCGGGCGGGTGGTGCCGTCCATGGACGCGGTCGTCAAGGTCTTCTGCGTGCACACCGAGCCCAACTTCTCGCTGCCGTGGCAGAGGAAGCGGCAGTACAGCTCCAGCAGCAGCGGATTCATCATCGGCGGCCGCCGCGTCCTCACCAACGCGCACTCGGTGGAGCACTTTACCCAGGTGAAGCTTAAGAAGCGCGGGTCCGACACCAAGTACCTCGCCACCGTCCTCGCCATTGGCACAGAGTGCGACATTGGTGCGCTCTCTCTCTCTCTCCCATGCACTTCCACCACCACCTGCAATTCGTGTTCCTTTATTTCGTTTGTTCAAGCTTAATTGCGTCATAGAGCTTGTCCACTATATCTGCACAGACTCCTCCAGTGTCTTCCTTGGTTACTTTGATAGCATGGCACGGGAAGTTAATGGAAGCTGGGAACTTCAGTCTTTAGACTAGCCATAGTGGGGAGTAACTTCAACTAGTAACATACACATATTACTAGACTATGTTACTACTCTCATAGTGCAAAGTAACATAGAGGTGGTGTCATATATGGTCTCATTTATTACTCTATAGACTCATTTTCTCTTGAAAAGTGTGATGTTACTAGTGTTACAAGTAACTAGCTAAGTTACTCTATTTGTATCTCTCCTCATTAATTACATGCCACATAGGATTTTTTGCTTAGGTGGCATCTATGTTACTAGTGAAGTTACTCTCACTATGGGTAGTCTTAGGCTCCTAGTTTGAACTCTCTTATTGTTTAGCACTAGTAGTAGTATTAGTTATGGTTTAAACTTAACATCTACTTGTCACCAAACTCAACATGGGCTAGTTGCAAAATTATTACATGTGGAGTCAAATTCCGGGTATTATTAATTGTTCTCTGTAACATCGGCTCTTGGAAATATTACAGACTTAAGTATCTGAACTTTTAAATGTCAGCGCAGCAGATGTTTCGGAATAGATTAAATCTTTACATGATTGGACCTGATAGTTTTATTTCTTGAGTGGCTGCAGTTATTCTGTCTTTATCTTGCGCGACCTAACTTGAACTGTTCTATCCATCTCAGCGCTGTTAACTGTCAGTGATGACGAATTCTGGGAAGGAGTTTCACCAGTTGAGTTTGGGTCGTTACCAGCACTTCAGGACGCAGTCACTGTTGTTGGTTACCCAATTGGAGGAGATACAATATCAGTGACAAGTGGTGTGGTCTCTAGGATAGAAGTACTTTCATATGTTCATGGTTCTACCGAACTTTTAGGACTGCAGGTATCTCCCATTTTTTCTCATCCTTTCATATAACTTCCATGCTAGAATAATCCTAGATCTCAAGTTAATCTTTCGAGGAATTATATATTTATTTGTCTGCTTGTTAATAACTTTCAAATGTGGACCTTTTCCTGTCGACAGATAGATGCAGCTATCAATTCAGGAAATTCAGGTGGCCCTGCTTTTAATGACAGGGGCATATGTGTTGGTATAGCCTTTCAGTCTCTCAAACACGAAGATGCAGAGAATATAGGTTATGTGATACCACCCCAGTTATCAAGCACTTTATTCAAGACTATGAAAAATCTGGAGCGTATACAGGTACATTGTCCTGTTCGAATATTGTATCAAGATACATTTTCTTATCTAGTTATGATTGATGATTTCATTCATTTTACTGCTTATCTTGAGCACACTGAACACTATTTTTTCTTTTGAACCATTTAACCAGTTTATTAGAAGTTATGAATGACATTATAGGCATAGTCTATACCAGGGTATTGATCTGACTCTTCCTTGTGTCTTTGCAAGTATTAATTAATTATTACTACCGTTGGGTCTCATACTAGTGTTTCTCTCTTCTGATTTTTCTTGCCCTACAGTCTGATGATTTATATTGCTCATGCAATCTTAATCGTTTGGGTTGGTTATCATGGCATTAATAAAGTAAAGCAAATATATTGTCACGGAGTCCTGTTCAGCGTTTTCCTCTTCTTATTATTAGTTCCTCTAATCGGTCATTTAATTGCTACTCCTTCTCTTTCAGTTTGTTCAGTGCACTATCCAGTATGCAGATACATTGTTTTGATTGATGTGTCTCTTTTCTGTATTGATCTTTTGATGCACCATGCAAGTGACAAAATATTGCCGTCTTAAGATAGAGTTTGTTTTGTATTTTCCTTCAATCTCAACCCCTGGTCTAATGTTCAGTACTATGTAGTCCACATCTATCTCTATGATGTTCCACATTTGAGACGTGATTTTCTAATTACCTTTTACGATATTATTCAGGCTTCCCTATAATTGGGGTAGAATGGCAGAAAATGGAAAATCCTGATCTCCGGAAAGCAATGGGAATGAAACCTGATCAAAAGGGTGTTCGTATTAGGAGGGTGGAACCTACTGCTCCTGAGTCTGGATGTCTGCAACCATCAGATATTATTCTTAGCTTTGATGGTATTGACATTGCCAACGATGGTACAGGTATGTCATATTGTCATACCTTCCTATATCTTAACTCTTTGTGCATTGGAACTTGTTCATTTGATGCCCTATATTGTGTACTTCTCTTCTCTAGATACCACCTTTATCTCTTATTTGCCATGCTTGTGTTTCTATATGAAAGTATCACTGAAAGCGTTGTTAATACAACTATTCTTTCTCTCTGGAGTTTTCTCTCTGGAGTCAATGATGGTTCAAACTGAGTGCATTATTCAGATAGCGTGTAACACTTAATTTCTGATAGTTTACATGTCAAATATTTGCAGCCGGCCAACCTGACTGCTGATTTTTGTTTCCATTTGAATCTTGTCAAATTTCCTTATGTGGTATTAAAAAGATTCTTGCTGCGGTTTATACTGGCAAACTTTCTTTCTGTTTTAGCTTTATAGCTAATGAAACTTCATTCCTGATAAAATCAAACATCCTTATGTAAAACAATAAAATACTCACTTTTTACCAAATGTTATTAACTGACCCCCTTTTTTCGTGCATTAGTTCCTTTCAGGCATGGCGAGCGTATTGGCTTTAGTTATCTTGTTTCTCAGAAGTATACCGGCGACAAAGCCCTTATTAAAGTCCTGCGCAACTCAAAAGTTCACGAATTTAAAATAAAGCTAGCGACCCACAAGCGGCTCATTGCAGCTCATGTGAAGGGCAGGCCACCATCATATTACATTGTTGCAGGCTTTGTTTTTGCAGCTGTCTCTGTTCCATATCTCCGTTCCGAGGTTTGTATCTACTTTTTGCATCCTGTTTCCAGTGCATTGAATAATCAACAAACAAGGCTTTCAGTGTCTTGAATTTCAGTATGATTTGATTCTTCTTGACCTTAAACAGGAACCAGTAATGAAATGAGGTCATCTACGCTACTAGTAATCATCTTTCAATGAAAATTGTTCACTTGAAATGTTCAGTGCTCATAGTGATGCGGTGTTAATATTCTTCATCTCTGTAGCCACTTGCTGATGATAACCTCGTTGATGTTCAAAATTCACATGCATAGAGATCTAGAAGCTCGGTAGCAAGGGATGCTTTATGCAGCTAATTTGTTTCTTAGATGTAAATAATAATTTAAAAGTTATACCTACAACAAATTAGATCCGTGTTTCAGCTAGTGTTGTATAGTTGTAATCTGTGATAGTTACCACGGCAAAGAAGAAGTTCCTTGAATTTTACTTTTGTCTTAGATATTATGAAGCAGATCAGTTGTAATCTCTGATAGTTACCATGGCAGATAAGTTCCTTGAATTTTACTTTGGTCTTACTAGATATTATGAAGCAGAACATTTTAGGGCTTATCGCCTTTCTAGCAACTTCTCTTCTTTGACAATCTCCCTAGAAAACAGCAAACACATAACTTATTATTAATATATTAATCCAACCTTTAGCATTCTTTCTCATGCAACCGCTTTCACCTCTGTGAACTTAATTATGTTTTAAGAGAATTTTAAATAGACAAAAAGAAATACTTCCTAAGCTTACTGGATCTACTTATTTATCAGTATGGGAAAGACTATGAATATGATGCACCTGTCA
Source organism: Poa pratensis (assembly GCA_947311845.1). Classification (NCBI taxonomy): domain Eukaryota; kingdom Viridiplantae; phylum Streptophyta; class Magnoliopsida; order Poales; family Poaceae; genus Poa; species Poa pratensis. The sequence continues at coordinate 16,923,716 of CAMZMU010000123.1, read as the reverse complement.
AGTTGCTGGTCAAGCATTTGCATTCTATGGCGCAATCACCCGATGAACAGCTGGTGGTGGTATCACAGGTTATAAGTTCTTCCCGTGTTAGTTGTTTATGGCATCTCTATTCTGATATCACTGAAGTATTCTTATAGCTCTATAATGAGCTAAAATTTCTTTTATCTCCTAACATGATTGTATGCATCGAACACTTGCAGGTTCTTGTGGCAGATATCAACATCGGTTATGAAGAGATTGTCAACACTCAGGTAACAGAAAGTTTTAGGATCCACTTGCATGAGTTACTCCGGTTGATTTCTGTAGTGAAGCACTTGCAGTCTAATTTTATTCCCAGATAGGCATTCTCAGTGCTTATTTAGCATCCCAGCACCTCTTTGTTTTTAGACAGTTGATTCGGAACCTAATAATTGACACTGTATGTACATTATCAATGTTCTGATTTATATTAGGGAAGGGTGACTAAAACCCTTTATTGTCATCTTGTTGATAGGTCCTTGCTGTCAATGGTCAACCTGTGAAAAATTTGAAGGACTTAGTTACAACGGTGGAAAATTGCAAGGACGAATTCTTGAAGTTTGATTTGGAGTATGACCAGGTAGACCCAGGTTCCTTCTTTATTATATTAGTTACGTTGTAAACATCTCTCATGCCAACCATGTTAACTCCTTAAAGTCCCTGCTAAGACAGATATGACCTTGGTTAGTTTTTCTCAAATCATACCAGTAATCCATCGTGATTACTTGCTTAGCAATGCTAAAAAGATCATGCAAGTTGGAAAATGGTGTTGACAATTGACCCTTATAATTGCTGTTGATTTCTAGTGTACGATCTTTGCAGCTTTACTGGTTTGACTCCCCCTTTTTAAGAATATGTATCTGTGTTGATTCACCTCACTGCGGTGAACGTCCCTTTGCATCTTCTAATTGACAGTGTGGGGTGGTCTTATCATAACGTAGAACAATAACAATCACATGGCATGACTTGTTTCTTGCAGATGTCAACGTCAAGGTCCATGTTTAATGCAGTTGCAATTTTTTTGGCTATTAATTGAGTAACTGATGCATGGTTTGACAGATTGTCGTCCTTGAGACAAAAACTGCGAAGGCTGCTACCAAGGACATTCTGAAAACGCACTGTATACCGTTGGCGATGTCTGATGATCTGAAGGCCTAATCGGGCCATGATATCGCCTTTGGCAGTCTGGTGGCCCTGACCGGGATCACATTTTTGGTTGAACTGATTGGTAACCAAGTACAGTTTGCAGCCCACCAGAAGCCTGAGTCTCTGAATCCAAAGCCCTTCAGGGGCCCTGGATATCAGAAGGAGCAATTGGTGCTTAGCTTCGCCGAAGAAGGATGAGGGTGAGCTGAGTGACATCAGCATAAGCTGGAGTTTGTGTCCAGCAGTGGGTCATCTTGAAAGTGACAGTGATTAATAAACACGAGTTTGATAATTAAATTAAACCAATGAAGAGAATAGAAACCATACTTGATATTTTGTAGTGAGAAGAAGCGTATCACACATGGTATATTTGTCTGGACAGACACCAAAGTCCAAACATGAGCTACATCCTCGTTGTTAGTTAATCATCACATACAGCCAGCGTCCAATTTATGTAAAGGACTGGCAACCAAAGGTTGCAGTCATTGCATTAAGATCGGAAACAGAGTTTAATTACAGGGGTATTACACATGGCCATGCCATCCGCAAAGAAAAATAAGGCCTACTCCTCTCCCTCTCCCACTCTTCTTTTGGCTGCTGCCCACAGCTCAAGCTCATCTCCTGTCTTTCTGATGATGGTATTCAAGATTGAGCTATTGTTGTTGAAGATCCGATCATTTCTTTGCAGCCAGTCTTCTCATCCCTGCTAGCAAAAAGGTTGCAGTGCTTCTTTTTTTAGTTTTTGAGCCTGTAGACAAGGTTTTCGTCCACCACTCTCGCACAGTAATCTGAGTTGAAGGTGTGATGTCGGTGTGGTTTCTGCTCAGGCATAATCTGAACCAGAAGGTGCGGGCGACAACGCAGTTGGCCAACAGTTGATTGAGGGTTTCAGGTTCTTGATCGCACATCACACACTTTGCTTGGCCTTGCATCCCGCGCTTTGCAAGCCTGTCGGCTGTCCAACACCTATTTCGCATGACAAGCCAGGAGAAAAGCTTCTCTTTTAGTGGTGCTCTGCTCCTCCACAGTTCTTTTGCATAATCAGCAAATTCTTTGCCCAAGAAGAACGCCTTGTAAGCTGACGCTACAGTGTAATTGCCAGTTGCAGTGAGTCTCCATCTAAAGGTATCTTCTTCTTCTTCTTCTTCTTGTGATAGAGGTTCTCTGTCCTGGATCAAGCCCCAAAGCGCCATGAATTGAACAATGGCAGCCAGTGTTAAGTTTCCACGAATATCAGCAATCCACCTTCCTTCATTGAGAGCCTCGGCCACGGTTCTGCTCTTTCCCCCTCTTGCTGTAACAAACTTAAGCAATTCAGGCGCAATCTCACTTGGACTTCTGCCATCTAGCCATCTATCAAACCAGAATTGTGCTTTGTTTCCGTTTCTGCATCCTATGGTATCAACCTACCACCACATCAAAATAGGGTGTAGTACTACCACCGCAAGTTCATCTACTGAGGGGTTACCACCTCAAGTACCCAAAATATACAGGCCATAAGAGCATCTCCAAGAGGAGCCCCCAAATCCGGCTCCCAAACTGCATCCGGACGCGTCCGCGGACAGTGACCGGACAGCCCCAAAAGTGGCCTCCTCCAACCATGTACCCCAAAATCTCCCCAAATTGTGGGGTCACTTGCATGTGATTGGTGGAGAAGGAGAGAGAAGGATCAATGAAGGACAAAAGAAAAGAAAACAAAGGAAAAGTTGTCCGCCCGGACGCGTCCGGTCGCGTCCGGTCGCCCCCAAACCCTCCCCACATATGGGGTGGGTTTGGGGGTTGCCGGACAGCCCGGACCTATGGGGAGTGTTTGGAGACCATGGTTGGGTGCATGTTTTTACCTCAAATCTTGTCCGGGCTGTCCGCCCGGACGTTTGGGGGCGGTTTGGCAACTCCGCTTGGAGATGCTCTAAGAAGTTTCGTTGTTCTAGCTATCCAAAATATACATCATGTCATCATCATCATCACCACCTCAAGTACCCAAAATATGCAAGCCATAAGAAGTTTTGTTGTGCTACCTACCCAAAATATACATCATGTCATCATCATCATCATCATCTAGCATGCTTGCACCACCGCCACCTCCTAGTCCTGGTAGTAGTGCTTGTTCAGGAAGTTTCGGAGCCAGAGCAGACGGTGATCCTCAAATCAAGCTAGATCTAGTCCAATCTGCTAGCTAGATCTACACTGAATATGAACTAACACAACAAAAATCCCTCGAACCAGTTCGTTTCTACTTCAAACCAAGCTAGATCTACTCAAATCTGCTAGCTAACAGAACATCGTGCACAACTAGACATGGTTACAAACCGATTGCTCACAGATCTAAGCTAGAATACCTAGGGTTCGACGGAACTTACCGGCATGGTTGCGGCCGATGCAGATCCTAGCAGCTCGTAGAAGAGGAAGTAGAGGAAGCAGCCGCAAGCCTCGTTGCCACCGCCGGCCGGAGTTGTAGCTGCCGCCACTTACCTGCTCGTGCAGATCTTGGTAGGCGGCCGGACCAGAGAGCTCGAAGGTGGGGGGAAATGGTGACGCGAAACCAGGCGGTGAGCGAAGGGGAAGATATAGAGGGGCGAAAATGAGAGCGGTGAGACGAAAAATCTCTCGCCGCATTTTCGCTTGCGCGCGCGGACGAGTAGGGGCGAAACCCTCGCACGAGCTCGCACGAGGAGGGCGACGGCGTTCCCCATTTTGCACTACGGGAGGGTGGCTCTGGAAAAACAGCTGATTCAGCCGTTCCTCCATTCCTCCAGGGCCAGCCTGAGCGGTGCTTTAAGTTTCGTGCGTGCCAACAACGCGGACTGGGCCCAGCTCACCAAACGGCCGTTTTTGTACCCAACGGGTCTGGCTGAGGGAATGCAGGAAACCAAACACGCCCGTACCGATGTTGGCGAGATGAACCCAACCCTGTTGACCTTTGAGCCTATGAGTGGCTGCACGTTTGGTTTTCGTCCTCGTCGGCTAGTTGGTCGCGTACTCCTGCCATGTTCTTTCGTGAAGGAAAAAAAATCGTTAGATTGTGATGGTCAGTACGTCGACATGCCACTGTATCACGTACTGGCTTGGCTCAACTGCATATATTGGAAAGGTTTGCTGATGACTGGGAAACGGGATGTGGATAGATAGCCGGCCGACCGGCGGATGATCGGTCTCACGAGGACAGGTTGTACAGCAGCCGCTTCTTTTTATCGAAAATTTAGGGCTCGTTTGATTCGTAGAAATGGGAAAGTATAAGAATAGAGATTTTATAGGATCGGGATGGCATTGTCTAATTGAATCCTATGGTAAGAGAAAGTTTGTTTGATTGTGGTGAAGAAAATTTTCCATGAGTTTAGACCTCATGTTGTTTTTCTATGAAGTTTGTAATACAAAATTCTTATAAGAATTTTTCTTATGAAAAATGATCCTATGAATCAAACGGCTTGAAAGGAAAAAATCCCATGAGATTTCAATCCGATACAAATCTTTTGACAATCCTATGAATCAGACAAGCCCTTAATAGTCTAGACGACTAGACTGATAAGGATGTCAATGGGGCGGGTTCGGGCGGATATACCAAAATCAGATCCAAATCCAAATCCATCGGCATGACTATGGCCTGCCCACGAAAGTATTCATGGGTATGGATGTCGCCCCATATCCAAATCCGTCGGATATCCGGATATCCATGGATATCCACGAGTAATGCATCAGAGTATTAAATCTACAATATTTCAACCACAGAGTACTAACAATATCTAGAATCTCAAATAATCACACCACAAAATACACAATCTCATCTCAATCTCACGATAATTACGTGCGGGAGTAGTTTAGAGTTAGCAATAATTAGTAATTACGTGAGTTTGTGTCATTGGGTGAGTTGGGCCTCAAGAATATTAAGAGATGGGCCTGGGAAAAAATACATGTCTCATTGACATATGGGTCCCACATGTTAGTCGGGTATCCATTGGATATCCGTGGAGCAACATCTTTACCCGTGCCCACCCCATGAGTTAGCGGATATCCGCCCCATGAAATCCATGGGCAAAAATTGTCCTCCAAACCCTCATTCACCGGGTCGGATATCCATGATACCTGCCTCCATGGATAAAATTGTCATCCTTAGATAAAGGGAAGGTTATGGAACTTCCAATGGTTGCGCCAAAATTTTGAACTGTACTTGTTGAGTAAGTTCTAGTCGAGAACATATTTACACTGGGTTTATGAGCGTCTCTCATTTCGCCACCAAACTAGTTGTAGCCTGTAGGACTCGCCTCGTATCACATACCTCATCTGTTCATCCCACTTGAAGGCCAGCATGTACGGCGTAGACCTAGAGTGGAAAATTTGTGCTCCCGAACTCCAACTCCAGTGATCTCACTATTTTCAAAAAATAAAATAAATTATATTTATAAGTTTTTAACAAATCAAAAAATAATCATGCATATTCTTGAGGATGTATCCTACAAGTGTAAAATCTCAATTCAAAATAAAAGGCGTTTTGTCATTTTTGTGTAGGCCATAATACAAAATATTTCGCAGTGTGATTTTGCACGCTTATAATATACATCATCGGCAACACGTGGAATGTTTTTCAGAATTTTTTGAAACATTTAAATATATATTTTAAATTTTATAAAATCGTGAAATCACTGGAGCTCGGGAGCACAAATGACTTCCTGGCAGACCTACCACTACTATTCATTGCCACGTTAACCGCGTTAGCCATCAACTTGTTTTATTTTTAAAAATGCAAACAATTTGCCTTTTATATTGATATATGGAAGGAGCAAACATTGAAGGCCTAGGCCAAAATAAAAACAAAGATAGATTACCGGCGGAAGTAAAACTCAGCCGGTCAAAACTTCAACCCAACTCGGCCTTCCTAGCGGTCCAGAACACGCTGGACATGGCAGAAGAATTAGGTGAAAGCCTCCTACTCAGTTGAAGGCGTGATCTCCACACCCCGCAGACCTGCCAGGCCCAAGAGGGCGTCATCAACGGCGGGACTCGGCATGTTGAGCTTGAAAAGATGAGGGAGCCCCTGCAGAGACGAGTCAGACAGCTGTGTCTTGAAGCTACCCATAAATTTCAACTGCGGAACACAGTCACAACAGTGTCGTGCCAGCCAAGGATGAGCAGTGAGTTGACACGGACGACACCGCATACCACACCACACCAACACGAGGGAGAGGAAGAGTACCGGAGGAACGGAACAAAACGCACGTGGCCACGGCCGGATGGCCCGAATGTTCGTACGTGCTCCCGCTCCACTCCGGCCACGGCGGCCCGGCCAATCGAGAAGAGAAACCACATTCCCTCGACTGAAGAAACTGGAGTGGCTGGATCGCGGTGGTCCTCCCCCTTCGATCCTCCCGGCGGTGTGCCCCGCCGGGCGCTGCCATGCCAATGCCATCGGCGGTTGGCTGCTGGCGCGACGGACATGCATGGGCACAAGCGCGAGCGCGCCTGCGTGGCGCCGCTTCGTATTAACTAGGCATGCACAGTCCGGCGCTGCCGGCCACGTGATGCTGCACACAATTTGACGATCCGTAACGCAGTGAATGGCCGCAGGCAAGTAGGTAGCCGCCGACCGAGTAGGCGGCGCAATGCCAGAGTCATCGTCTTCTCCTCCACGGCAACGGGCAACCCGGTGACCACCCATGGCTTCTGGAGCACGGCTGATCCATTAGGTGCTGGCTGATGTGCTTGGGATGCAAGCCTTGGGTGCTGACACGGGCGGGGCTTGTACACACAAGATGAAAACACACACATTGCATAAGAGGATATCTATTAATATACAGAAATAATTGAATCTACAACGTTTATGTGCATTGGTGATTACTTTAAGCACTGTTATTTCAATACAAAATATAGAGCATGCACACTTTGTTAAAGTTTAACTTGCTAGCATTTTTAATCAAGAAAAGGGTGGAAAAAATATATGTCATTAGTTTCAGTCTATATTCTAAAAATTTATGTCATTGGAGTATAATATATTTATTTAATTATACACTAGAAACCAGTATTGAGATTTTTTTAGATCGTAGACACCAGTGCCATAAATACATGTAAGGTATGTAGATTATGCATTGTAGAAAAGGTAGTTCTAGAACAGATTTCTGATACAAAAGATAGTTTCATATAATTCAATAATATTCAGATAAAAACACCAAATAATATTTTAATAACAGTACCTGTTATATAGTTAAACAATATTAACAAATAGAAAGTGCTACTTACAATACTACAACTGCTAAATAAGATTTTGAGAAAAATAAAAGTTTAGTACAAATTATATTCATTTTGATTCGCCCTAGCCCCAAATTTCAACTGGATCGGCCCTGCATATAGCTTCGTGTATTTGTAAATTTCACGAGTTAGTTAGCGTCAAAGTGTGATTTTTTTTAAATCCCATGGACCTAAACCTATAATTAACATTGAGATATATGTAAAGAGTATGTTGTGCTCATTTGGCTGCCAAATGGCTCCCCTGTCAACAACCTAACCATCTTTTCAGCCTTCTCCAATTTCAAAAAAAAGAACAAAATCATGCATATTAACGATCACGTATTAGCAGTCACATATGTTGGCAAGCTATTTGAAGGGATTGGATCTACTGGGTACCTACCAGAAGAAAAACTATGAAGCACCGGTTGACTTAGTCAGTCGGATCGCCTGGATACGTCCAAGACATATATAATTTTTTATGTATGTTTACTATTATTATATCATTGCTACATACTTTATACATGAGTTTAATTATTTTACTATATTTTTGTTAGACTAACCTATTAAACCAGTGCCAAGTGATATTTGTTGTTTTCTGTTTGTTTTTGCATCGCAAGTGATGTTATCGTTAACTTCGATGTCAACATGTCCACCCTAGACGAACATAGCAAATCAAGTCGCACCAGTGTGGTGCAAAGCCTTTAATGCGTATGATTTGTTGCAAAAATGATTATTTGAACTTGTGATAGGTATTTCTGAAGTTTATCTTAAAAATCACACCATCTAGTTTTTATGGAGTCCGTGAATGGTTTTATGAAGGACGACCACCACCTCTCCTGGATATGTTGTCCCAGCATAAAAAACAACTAGGTAAGATGGCGCGGCGGCACGCCGCACCCGTGTGGTTTTATTGATGTAGTTCATTTTAATTTTCTGTAATTTTTGTAAGGATGGAAAATAGTCATATACATTTGAATATTCTGTAGCTGGTAGAAGTGTGGAAATACTCATATACGTTAAAATTCTCCAAAAGAATAAACACATTGTGAATTAGGGGGAAGTTTTGGCATTTTAAGTATGGTTAAAAGTTGTTTAATTTTGTTGTGTCAAATAAACATGGTTAATTTTTCTGACCATTCTTGAATTCGGTATAAATAAGTAGGATTTATTTTTAAAAACATTTTGATATGTTCAACATATTTTTCCGGTGGGTAATGAATTAGTTATGAATTTTTTGGAAATTAATCTAAAATTCTGCGGTATTACTGTTATTTTTCGTTGGTGAATTAGTTCATTTGGGAAATAAATTGAGAAAATAATATTGCAACGCAATATGAAATATACATGCTGCTAAAAATAATGTTTGTAAAATTAGTTTTGGAAAAGTTATTTGGTGGTGATGTTACTGAATTTAGTTTGTAATATCTGGAGAACGCAAGGACCTTTGCGTAAAAGAACCACGTGTTTTGATTCTGGGAGGACGATTTATATTTTTTTAGGAAAACGTGAGGGCTTTTCTGCAAAAAGTGGCGAGCGGGGATTTTTTTTTGCAGAAAGTTTTATTCCGAGGGCCGATTTATATAGGGTGGTATACATCTACTTGTAAAATAAAAATTCAAACGGATGACCGAGTGAGACGAATTGGACAAAATTTGTTAAACATTTGTGTGAATCTAGATCCGAAATTAAGGAGCTAGGCTCGACCAAACTCGAAGCCGATCACGGGAATGGAACCTACTCGTCGGAGCGCATATATTTCATGTATATAATTTCCGGAGAATGCGAAGTTTTTTTTTCGAAAAAAAAAGTTAAAAGTTGTTTAATTTCGTTATGTCAAATAACCATGGTTAATTTTTCCGACCATTCGTGAATTCGGTATAAATAAGTAGGATTTATTTTTAAAAACATTTTGATATGTTCAACATATTTTTCCCGTGGATAATGAATTAGTTACGAATTTGTTGGAAATTAATCTAAAATTCTGCGGTATTAGTGTTATTTTTCGTCGATGAATTAGTTCACTTGGGAAATAAATTAAGAAAATAATATTGCAGTGCAATATGAAATATATATGCGATTAAAAATAATGTTAATGAAATTAGTTTTGGAAAAGTTATTTGGTGGTGATGTTACTGAAATTAGTTTGTAATATCTGGAGAACGCAAGGACCTTTACGTAAAAGAACCACGCATTTTTATTCTGGGAGGACGATTTATATTTTTTTAGGAAAACACGTGGGCTTTTCTGCAAAAAGTGGCCAACGGTGCTTTTTCCAAAAAGTTTTATTCCGGAGTGCGGATTTATATTTTTTTGGTCGGGAGGCCGATTTATAATTTTTAGAAAAAAGCGAGGGCTTTTCTGCAAAAAGTGGCGTGCGGGGACTTTTTTGCAGAAAGTTTTATTCCGAGGGCTGATTTATATAGGGTGATATACATCTACTTGTGAAATGAAAATTCAAACAGATGACCGAGTGCGACGAATTGGACAAAATTTGTCAAATGTTTGTGCCAATCTAGATCTGAAATTAAGGAGCTAGACTCGACCAAACTCGAAACCGATCACGGGAATGGAAACTACTCATCGACGCGCATATATTTCATGTATAAAATTTTCGGAGAATGCAAAGGTTTTTTTCTCCTGCAAAAAAAAAGACACTGTAGCGTGATACAGTACCACTGTAGCTACTGTTGCATGCAAAGGTTTTTCCCTTCTGCAAACAAGGACCACTGTTGCATGCAAAGGTTTTTCCCTTCTGCTACAGTGCTGCGATTCTTCAAGCCTTTATATATATATATAAGTAGTGATTAGGTGGCTTGACTAAAATTGTGTGTGATTCATCTCAAAAAAAAATGTGTGTGATTGTTATTATGTTAGTACCGGCCTTGGAAAAGGTTTTAAAGTGTACATTTAGGAGAAATTTCTAATAATATACTTTATGTGTACAATTCTTATTTCTTTAGTCAAAAATTGAGGATCTTAAAACATGTGCGCCGTAATTATTATTCTGTTAGTACCCAAAAACAGGATATACTACACTAGGTACTGACGTGGGAAGGCGGCCCGAAGAGGCGAAGAAGAAGTTAATTTTTTCGAGAGTAGAAGAAGAAGTTAATTGGATATGCAAGAGACAAGTTGTACCAAATCGTGATGATGAATTAAGATCTTAGCTGTTCCCACTTCCTATGATGAGACTAGTCATAGTGGGAAGAACATTGCTAATAACTTCAATGTCACGTAGGCAAAAAAGATGATGTGCCAAGTAATTAATGAGGAGAGATGAGATTGGAGTAACATAGCTAGTTACCGGAACATCACATACCTCAAGGCAAAATGAGTCTACAACCTAATAAATGCTATCATGCATGACACCACAAATAAGTTACTACCCAATATAGAGATAGTAACAATACGTAGTAACATAAATATGTTACCACTCAATGTTTCCCCCACTATGACTAGTCTGATCGAACGAGGGGATCGATGCGCATGCAAGTGCCGCAACCTTGCGTTGCAAGGAGCCGCTTTGCTTTCGGCACAAAGCACAACCTTTTCGATCATTTGCGTTCCAGTAAACAAATCGTGAAATCCTTGGCACACGTACGCGGCTACTGCCATGCATGTAGATCAAGTAAAGCCGAGGCCATTTCGTCCGATCCTTCGTCCTAATCAAATATCGTCCGAGCAAGAACGAAAAGCGTACATGCGTGTTTGTGACAGGAAACCAGACGCCCACGTTCCCATCATCCCAAACGCTACTGTTTCGATGCTCTTCTTGGTCTCCGTGCAACGCGGCACCAGATCAGAAGCTCCTTTGGATTTTTCTCATGATGCGCACAGATCAATCACACACAAGTGCAGTGCTAGTAGTACTTGATCAATGTCTGGCATTTGGAGTTTGCGATTTTTTTACAGATATAGCCCTTTGTCAATTTTATTGTTAAAAATAGCATGGCGGGAAGAGAAAAAGCTGACACGTGGCACCTACCGCCATATGGTATGGCGGGAAGAACGTTCCGTCATACGGACTAGCGGAAAGGGCATCCCGCCATTGGAGCTGGCTGAAGGTGGTGGGCCCTGCTGTGTCAGGTGGTGGGAGATGCGCTTGTTGTTTTTTCTTTGTTGTTTTTTCCTTTGTTGGTCGTGAGAGGGAGTGAGCAGAGAGAGAAAATACACAGCATTAATGAGGCCTTGTTGTTCCATCAGCTTACAATATATCTGGGCATGGGCAACCCGGCCCGAACGGCCCGAAAATGTCGGGCCGGATCGGGCTTGCACATCGGGTCGGGCTCGGGCCTGAATTTCGGGCCTGATACCCAGGTCGGTCCGGGCTCGGGCCTAGCAAAAGCAGGAAATCAGGAAGGGTCGGGCCGGGCCGATCGGGCTTTGTCGGGCTCGGGCCCGATTTCTGCAGCCCAACTGTCGGGCCGGGCCGGGCTCGGGCCTGGGTTTTTCTGCGACGGGCTTTTTAGGCCCGGCCCAAACCCGGCCCGGCCCGAGAAATGCCCAGGTATAGCTTACAAGGAGCCAAAAGCAAGAGAATCGGTGGTCATTGCACCGTGCACCTGCTCGGAAAAGACAAAAGACAGATGTGAGAGGATCTCCAGCTCGCTTTGCCTGCGTCGACAGCAGCTGCTACTCCTCCTCCCGCCATCTGACGACAGTGGGGTCCGCCACCTCCCGCCAAAGACAACGGCGGGATGGACATCCCGCCAGTCCGTACGGCTGGAAGATCCTCCCGCCACTCCACATGGAGGGAAGTGCCACGTGTCGCTTAAATAGCCTCCCGCCAGGCCTTTTTGGTATTCAAACGGAGAGGGGGTCATTTTTGACAATTACACTGGGCAGAGAGCCATATTTGTAAAAAAAATCGGAGCTTGCTCCCTTTTTTATTTTATTTTATGTCCCCACCTTGCCATTTGCATCGATGTGAATCGATCTCTACTCATCGTATGGGACAAGCAAAGGTGCCATGCAATTGCCAAGACGGTAATAACTATAATGCTTTTCGCCATTATTTGATTAAGTTGGTGGATGCTTTTGTCATGATGATTTGACCCGGGCAAATTGATGGGTGCTTTATCCATGATTTACTTTTATAAATTGGCCAGTGCTTTGGTCATTGGTTTGACTTTGTAAAATGGTGATTTATTATTATTTTGAAAGAAAGTGGTGGTTTATTATGACGAGAGAAGACTGCTCTGTTCCTCTTTTATGCAGTAGTTGAGACGAGGAAAAGGAAACAGAGAGGCGAAGACACCATGATTCGTCATCGACGGTTTTTCTGCGGTAGTGCTAACCTTTGCAATAATGAGAGTTTCATTTACAAATGATTTGGTGAGCAGTTGAAGATTGTAACATGCTGTGCAGTGTGTACGGCGAAGGTGTAAGACTAGCCACAATGGTGGTATCATAGGTGGTATCATGCATGACATGTTGGCAAAAAGATGACGTGGCACTACAATTAATGATGAGAGATGTGATAGTGGTATCATAGGTAGATACCGTAACATAACGGATTCCAATGCAATATGAGTCTACAACCTAATAAATGCACTATTATATGATACTACACATATGTTACTACCCACTGTGGAGGTAGTAACACATACTAGTATCATGTGCATGATACTCGTATATGATACTCCCCATTGTGACTAGTCTAAGCAAACTTCCAAGAGGAAAGGCCGAAAAAAGTGTTAAGCAAAGACAGCTAGCTTTTTTTCGATAAAGCAAGCTTTATATTACTTAAAATTATTACACCCAGTCTCTACATAACAAAGATGCACACAGCCGAAACAAGTTCAGAAGTTCAAAACATAAAAAGACGAATTACATATCATAATGAGAAATTGTAAGAACGCCTATGATGGTGGAGGGCCAATCCGCAAATTATGCTGTCATCCATGTTGGGATAAAAAGTTTCTCGCCGTATCCTCCAGTCTGGTACACACAACTATAAACAGGTCTCGATGCCCCAGACGTTGCAACTGAGACCACAAACAGAGCGTAATTGTACTCCTGTAGATAAAGTGCATAAGAGAACATTTTTTATCATTAAAAAGCTTGTCATTTCTACAGCCAAAGCGACCAAATAACGGCAAGCGCTGCCACCCTAATAAGTTGTTTAAACCTATTATCCACCCCGTTAAGCCAATTGCCAAAAATATTGACAATGCTTTTGGGCGGGTATAGAGTAGAGCCTATATGGATGATTGACCATATAGAACTAGCAAATTGGCATTCGAAGAATAAGTGTTTGATAGTCTCGTCCTTGTGACAGAAGACACACTTTTTGCTTCCATGCCAATTGCGTTTTGTAAGGTTGTCTTTTGTAAGAATAACTCCTCGACGAAGATACCACGCAAATACTTTGTTTTTCAGTGAGATCTTCATCTTCCATATTTCTTATTATTGTCTACCGGCACATCTGGTTGGATTAAAGCTGTATACATGGAGTCTACAGAGAATTTACCACTTTTGTATAAATTCCAATGAAACTCATCAGTCCCTTGTGTCAAATTGACAGAGGCTAGACGCTGTAGAACTCATGCCAAGCAACTAGTCGAGGGCCAACAAGATCTCTTCTGAACGTCACGTTTGGAGGATTATCCACCAACACTTGAGCGAGCGTATCACCTTTGTGACGTCCAAGGACTATATTGTATAAGGCTGGATATTGTTCTCGGAGCGAGGTAGTTCCTAGCCAACTATCCTCCCAGAACCGTATCTCCGAACCATCCTTAATGGAGAAACAACCATATGGGAAGAAGAATTTCTTCGTCGCCATTAGGCCAGCCCAAAAATGGGAATCACCTGGTTTCCAAGAGACTTGTGATACCGCACTTGAGCCAATATATTTCCTCCTAAGAAGAGTTTGCCACACCCCTTCTTCAGTCAGAAGGTTAAACAACCACTTACCAAGAAGGGCTCTATTCTTGACCTAAAGGTTATGAATCCCAAGACCACCATGATCTTTAGGACGGCACACGACATCCCATTTAGCTAGCCGATATTTCTTTTTTTGTTATCCCCTTGCCAATAGAATCTAGATCGAAAATAATCCAATCGATGCAAGACGCCCTTTGGTAATTGGAAGAAGGATATCATGTACAGTACCATATTAGTTAGGACTGAATTTATGAGAACCAATCTGCCACCCAGGGATAGTAGTTTTCTTTTCCAACTACTCAACCTCTGTTGTAGTCTTTCCTCGACATGTGTCCATTGAGCAATCGTTAAGCTCTAAAGTGAATTGGGATGCCTAGATGGCTTATTGGAAACTGGCCTATCCCGCAGCCAAATAACTCAGCGCATTGGGCAGCCTCGTCTTGAGCGTCGCCGAAGCAAAACAATTCATTTTTATGGAAGTTGATTTTTAGACCAGAAAGTTGCTCGAACGCTGATAATATTAATTTCAGGTTTCTTGCTTTTTCCATGTCATGTTCCATAAAAAGAATCGTATCGTCAGCATATTGAAGAATGGACAATCCACCATCCACTAGATGCGGGACCACTCCTTCAATTTGCCCATCCAATTTTGCACGCTCGATGATTATAGCTAACATATCAGCAACTATATTAAATAATACAGGTGATAATGGGTCGCCTTGTCGTAATCCCTTTTTCGTTTGGAAGTATCTACCAACGTCATCATTAACTTTGATGGCGACACTTCTTCCGGAAACAAAATTATGAATCATCGCGCGCCACTCAGCCGAAAAACCTTTCATTCTGAGTGTTTGTTGGAGGAAAGACCACTTGACTTTATCATAAGCCTTTTCGAAATCTATCTTCAAAATTACCCCATTAAGTTTTTTCCGATGCAACTCATGAACTGTATCATGTAAGATCACAACCCCATCAAGGATATTGCGACCTTGCATAAAAGTCGTCTGAGTCGGTCTCACAACATGATCAGCCACCGAATTAAGCCTAATAGTTGCAGTTTTAGTGAATATTTTGAAGTTAACGTTTAGAAGACAGATAGGTCTATATTGTTGAATCCTTTCTGCTTCATTAACCTTTGACAGCAAAATTATCTCACCGAAATTTAGGCGAAATAGTTCGAGTTGTCCAGCATGCAAAGCATGAAACATCTCGAGCAAGTCCGATTGGATTACGTCCCAAAATGTTTGATAAAACTCAGCTGGAAAACCATCCGGACCCGGTGCTTTGTTGGGTTCCATCTGGAATACCGCCTTCTTTACCTCCTCCTCAGAGTAAGGAGCTGTAAGGTGGGCGTTTTCCTGATCGAAAACTTGCGGAATATCATCTATTTGGGATTCATCTAGCGAGAAATTATCTACATCTGGCTCCCCAAACAGATTCTTATAATACTTTGTGATGTATGATTTGAGTTGCTCATGACCTTCAATCGTACCCTCCTCTTGGATAAGAGAATGAATGAGTTTCTTCCTATGTCTCCCATTAGTTAGACTATGGAAGTATCTCGTATTCGAATTTCCCTCCAAAATAAATTGGGCTTTTGATCGTTGGTACCATTTGAGCTCCTCTTCATGAAGAAGACTCGCCATCTCCGCATTAGATAGATTTTTTAATTCAATCTCCTGCGTTGACAGCGGTCGCACTTCAGCAAAAGCCTCTAATTTATCAATAATAGATGACAATCGAACCTTCTCCTTTTTAGTTGGCCTACCATGTGTTTAGCCCAACCACTCAGGGTTTGCGGAAAGCACGTATTTTATTGTTTCACCTTTGGATTGGAGTAATACCAGGTGAAAGGACAAGGATGTTGCCTAGAGGGGGATGAATAGGCGATTTAAAAAAATTCCGGTTTAGGCTTGATAATTGCGGAATAAAACTAGGTGTTTAAATTAACAAGCCAACAACCTAAATATACTAGGCTCACATATGTGCACCAACAACTTATGCTGAGCAAGACAAGCAACAAGGTGATATCAATATAGAATACTTCAAGCACGAAGGCTATCACAATGTAAAGTGCATAAGTAAAGAGCTCGGGTATAGAAATAACCGAGGCACGCGGAGACGAGGATGTATTCCCGAGTTCCTCCTTTTTAGGGGAGTACGTCTCGTTGGAGAGGTGTGAGCCACCACAACAGGTTGGTCTCAACGCCACAAAGGCTTCACCATCTTCTTCGATGAACCGCACCACAAAAGGTTTGGTTCACCTTCCACTATCGGAATCCTTCGAGACGGAATCCAGAGCCTTTACAACAACAACCGGGGCACAACCCACAACTGGATTGGGGGCTCCCGGATGGCTACAAGTGACCACAAAAGGTCTCAACTACCACAAAGGCGTCTAGGGTCCAATCACCCAAGGGTAACAAGCTCACAAACTTTCAACTTGCATGAATCCTCGTGGAGAGCACAACCCGATGCACAAAGCAATGGCAAGAGCACAAGTGATCAAATCATTCACTCTCAAATCCCACCAAAAGCAAATAATGCTTATGGGGGGAGAAGAGAGGAAGAACAAAGAAGAACTCAACAAATGGAACTCCAAGATCTAGATCCAAAGGGTTCCCCTCACTTAGAGGAGAGAAGGATTGGTGGAAATGTGGATCTAGATCTCCTCTTTCTTTTCCCTCTAATTTGAGGCAAGAATCATGGAGGAATAGAGAGATAGCAATGCTCAAGAAGGTCAACAATAGGGCAAAACACAAGCTCTAAAGGTTGGGGGTCGTTGGGGAAGAAGACCCCCTTAAATAGGACCCCCAAAATCCAACCGTTATGCCCAAAACGCGAGCCCATCCTTGGAGCCCGGCCAGGCCGGCTGACCACCCGAGGCACCCGGCCTTGGGCCCGGCCAGGCAGGCCTATAAAAAACTACAAAAACACCTAACACGAAAACGAATATATCTTGATCATCCGGACTCCGTTTTCGATGTTTTTGGGCTCGTTGGAATCACAACGAATAGCTTTACAAGATCATGCAGAGAAACATCATAGTCCAACATGGGAGGATAAAACCAAAAGTAGAAAGGTAAACCTTCTCTAAAAAAGAACAACCGGTAAATCCTCCAACATCAAAAACTCAACAAGATATTCATATAAAATCTGTTTTTGATGAACTAGAGCTTGGTATGGAGATGAACACAAGCTCTAAATCCTCACATGGATAAAAGCCAAATAAGAACCAAGAAAGATGATATGCCAAGTATGCAAAGGTTTGAGCTCTCCACAAAGATGCGATCAAGTTACTCACTTGAGAGCCCCTCTTGATAGTACGCCGTCTATCCTACAACCCGGTCTCCCACTAACACCATGAGACCGGTAAAATAGAAACCATATCTAGATCATACCTTTGGCTTGCGCACTCCACTTGAGCTAGATGATGACGATCTTGATCTTTTCAATTGGACCACCTTTCTTGATTACGCTTCGCTTGATGAAGATTCATATGTTGCTCCCCCATACTCCAATGTGGGAGAGCCTCTCATAGGCACATCTTCACTTGACCAATATCTCCACATGGGTGGCAAGCTTCAAGCATAGGATTTCTTCGAGATGCTTCTCTTGAACTTGCACTTCATAATCTTCTCTCTCTTCACAAAGATGATGTCTTGAATCCTTCAAGACATACTTGCAACATGCTCAACACTACATATGACCATTCTTCATATAAACCCTTGAATAGAGCATTGATCATCATGTAATCTTCTAGAGTCCAACATATGAACTCCAATATTTTCCTATGGACAAGATCTACAAGGATATCTTAATGCAAACATTAGTCCATAAGGACTGTCATTAATTACCAAAACCACACATGGGGACACCATGCACTTTCACCAGGCACTGGCCTATCCCACACCAGTTTAACCATTTCGAAAAAACCTTCCCTATGTAGCCATCCCAATTCAAATTTGAACTGGCATTTACATAATGGATTAGGTGTTCCCGTGGTCAGAAGTATGGGAGCATGATATGACAATGCCTTAATATGTTCGAGGGCCTGTACTGAGACCATTGGGAATTTAACTTCCTAATCCGAGTCCATCAATACACGGTCCAACTTCTCATACATCGGCTCTGGGAGGCTATTAGCCCAAGTGTACTGCCTCCCAATTATTGAAACCTCTCTTAAATCAAGGCTGTCAATTACAGCGTTGAATAGAAGAGGCCAACGGTTGTCAAATCGTCCTCTACTCTTCTCATGCGGGAACCTTAGCAAATTGAAATCACCACCTATAATAATAGGATATGGATTGTCTTTTTACCAGGTTTACCAACTCGCGGAGGAAAGCAGTCTTATGCTCATATTGGGCTGCTCCATACACGGCGACAAGACTCCATGTGAAGTTATCGGCTTTGTTGCGGATGTGGAACTTAATATGAAAGTCCCCTTCCGAACTAGCCAATACATCCATGGTTTCTTTTCTGACGCCTAGTAATAAGCCCCCAGATCTGCCACGTGGTGGACGGGACTTCCATGTGAATTCTACACCACCAGATAGGCGGCTAAGTAGACTCCCAGAGAAGTCATGTTTACCAGTTTTGGAGATGCCCACAAAATCCAATCTATGATCCCGAATAGAATCAGCAATACGCGCATGTTTAGCCAAGTCACGAAGACCTCTGCTATTCTCGAATATGCCATTCATCGGGAAACAATTGGAGATACGGACAACTTCGCCTTTTTCTGTGGTGTTTTATTGTTCTTTTTAAGAGAGTCTGCTTTGGATTACGGCCAGACGCTTTCAAGTCATATAATGAGCTGAGCATCGCCTCATCTAAGCCACCCTCACTAGTAGGAAAACGGCTATAGGTGGAACCACTTTCTATGGCGCACCAATATTGCCATGCGCTACAGAATATATTCAGTGGCGCGCCGGAAGTGGTGCGCCACAGAATTCTGCCACTTTCTGTGGCGCATCCTTTGCCAATGCCTCACTGAATGATAGCTTTCTGTGGCGCATGCATCCACATGCGCCACAGAAATATGGTGGGGCCCACCACCAATGATTGGCTTTCAACTTTCTGTGACTTTCTGTGTCGCATCGGACCACATGCGCCACAGAAATGTGACCTTTCTGTGGCGCATTTTGAAATCAGATCCCCCCCCCCCCCCCGTGGATCGCCTTTTCAGTTTTGCAAAAAAGAAAAGAAAATGATAAAATCTTCAATAAATAAAATCCTTTGAGATATAGTTAGGTTTAGTGTCTAGTTGGTATAGAAATTTTGAAATATGAATTTTGACCTTTTTTGCAAAAAACAGAAGAAAAAATTAGAACGGCCATAACTTTTGCATACGACGTCGAACAAATGCGTTTAATATATCAAAAAAAAAACTAGAGAAAAATTGGAGCTCGATTTCACCCGGGTTTACCCGGTGAACTTTTCTCAGATCCTCGAAATTCCAAAAGAGTAAAAAGTTAGGGTCCCAGGATAAGATTTTTTCCGGCAAAAAAAAATTGGGGAAGAAATTATGTGGCGCATATCTACATATGCGCCACAGAATTGTTGGGCGGGATTCGAATTTTGAATCCCTCCGGCGCCCCCCTTCTCCCTCTCTTTTCTCCCTCTCTCCTTCTCTCCTCTCATTTACTCCTCCTCCTCCTCATCTCCTCCACTTCTCCTCTCCCCTTCGCCTCCACTTCTCCTCTCCCCTTCTCCTCCCTCCTCCTTCTCAACTCAACCCCGGCGACCTCCTCCTCCACCACCTCTGGCGACATCCTCCTCCTCCTCCACCACCTCCGGCGACCTCCTCCTCCTCCACCACCTCCGGTGACCCCCTCCTCCACCACCTCCGGCGACAACCTCCTCCTCCACCACCACCTCCGTCGACATCCTCCTGCTCCTGCTCCACCACCTCCGGCGACAACCTCCTCCTCCTCCACCATCTTCGGCGACCCCCATCCTCCACCCACCCACCTCCGGCGACCCCCTCATCCACCCACCTCCGACCAAGCCACCTACGGCCATGGCCACGGGCATCACGGCCTTCGACGAGCTCCGACGAAATTCCGGCGGCGCTAGATCTAGATCTAGCCGCGTTTTAAAAAAAAAATCAAAAAACAATTCTGTGGCACATGTCTGGGGGATGCGCCACTGAAATATTTCTGTGGCGCACGGTGCTAGATGCGCCACAGAATCTTGGTCTTTCTTTGGCGCATCTGGGCGTGAGCCACATAATTAAAATTTAGTGGCGGCTTATCTGTGGCGCACCCACCATGCGCCACAGAAGACCAAAAGTGGTGCGCCACAGATAAGCTTTTCCCTACTAGTGCCTCCGATACATCACCCACTAGATGTGAGAGGAGCGGGACATCAATTGTGTCATGTAGCTCCTCCTCATCCATGTGAGGAGTAAAAGACTTACACGAGGCATTTGGGATGACTGTTAACCGGTCATATTCCAAATTTCTCAGTGCATTAGTTGAGAAAGCAACAGTTGTATCATTCTTACCCAAAGAAACACCTACTCTATTCAATTTAGCTGCAATGCTTGAATTTGAAAAAGCAAGAAAAGACTTTGGTGTTTTGTTCATACCATCGTTGTCGAGGTTCAATTTAGCCTTGCGTCTCATAGCCCTCGCCATGGAGTCCTCATCCGTGGCGGAGGACCCGTCCACCGCAACGGAATGCTGCTCGCTCCTCCTCAGCTGAGTTGACACCGGAGGGGGCATAGGTGAAGTAGACCCCCCGCCCTCCCAGCGTCGACTCGCGTGTCGGCGCCAGAGCCGAGTCGGTGACGTCCTCCAGCTGGTCAGCGCGCCGATGTTGGACGAAAACAGCAGGAGACTGCACCATCGGTGGCTGCAGCGCAGCAGCAGTAGCATGCTCGAACAGCGCCTTCCGAGGAACTGCACGTCGGCCTGGCTGGGCAGCCTGGCCTGCATCCGCTCCAGTCCGAGCTGAGCATCCGCCGCCGTGGGCAGGCAGCCCACCGCCAGCGGCCCGTCTCCAGCAAACAGAGAGCCCACCTGGTCGGCCAGCAGGCCGCCTCGTGGAACGCCGACGTCGTGGCCTGCATCCAGCCCAACCAGCTCCAGGTCGGGCTGAGTATCCACTGCCGTGGGCGACAGCAGGTAGCCCGCCGCCAGCAGCCCGTATCC
This sequence comes from Poa pratensis, assembly GCA_947311845.1. Taxonomy (NCBI): domain Eukaryota; kingdom Viridiplantae; phylum Streptophyta; class Magnoliopsida; order Poales; family Poaceae; genus Poa; species Poa pratensis. The sequence continues at coordinate 16,902,291 of CAMZMU010000123.1, read as the reverse complement.
AGCCCAAAAAGCAAGCAGGCCGCCTCGCGCAGCGCTGGCCACCCTGGGCGACATTAAACAGCCCACCGCCGCGGACTGCGAGACATCCAGCCCAGAGTTGCAGTCCCTGTCCTTTGATCGCTCCAGAACACTCAACACAGGTGAGTTGCTTGACATCGGACACACGCTCTTCACCACGAACTGATCAGATTTCCTTGCAGCAGTAACATATGCTGGTGAAGAATATTGCTGCGCCACAATCTCTTTACCTCTTGGAGTTTGCGGATGTTGATTGAAAGGTGTCACCGCGATTCCAAGAAGCACATCAATTGACCCCAACAGCCCAAGCGACGAACCACCCGGCCCCGTTGTATTAACTTGAGGCATAAGAGTGTCCCCATCCGCGGACTTAGGAGGGTCATTCATAGTTGACTCATCTCGGTCTTTTTCTTCCATTCCTCTTGCATCATCATCCTTCTCGTTCCACCTCCATAAGAAGGGTACAAAATCCGGCTCAGCGACGTAGTCAGCCGCCTCCTTGCTAAACCGAAAAGAATACCCTTTAAGGATCACAAAGGCATCATCTTTAACAACCCTTTTCTCAAACAAATTCGGATTGCGAATAGCCACAAGAATTCTAACAACATTGTGACCGCGGAGAGCCAACAGGTCCACATCCATGGTTTTTCCAATAAGAGTACCCACTGCCCAAAGACCCAGAAAATGACGAACCGTGTTTGGCACTCCGGCCACATGCACCCAAGTCGGCGTCAACTCCGCCGTTGGAAAGATCTCCTCAGGTTTCCAAATATCCAAAGAAATCCACAATTGTTGTTTTGGCACCCCTAGTTCAGACCCATTCATTCGGTCCAAATCCGCCATAGAAGGGAAATTAACCAAGAAAGAATCTTCCTTGTGTGGGATAGCCTCCCAACACCACGCGGACTGCAATGGACTGAAACGAGCCAACATAGTCTGAATCATCTCCGCTGTCACCGGTTCCCCGGTCACTGTCACAATGGCAACTGGGGACCCGCTCGGAGCAAGATCGGGCTTGAAAACACCGTCAGGAAGATGGCTGAACATGGTGTCCTCACTCCCAATGCCCGCCATACCAGCATACGGCTTCGGCAACCTCAGAATTGGGCAACCAAGAGTCGGGTGCACAAACTTGTCACAAAAGTAGCAATAACGGTCCACCGAACACTCCTTTGTTTCATGGGAATAACCTTGCAATTCGAGCATCGCTTCCTCTTTGCCTTGGGACCCCCAGAATCAGCAGCGACGACAAGCATGGGAGTTTGCTCAGTAGCAGCAGTAGGTACAACATTACCCGGCTCGGCGCTAGCGTGACTCGACCCGGCTGTTGACGGCGTCGTCCGTTTCTTCTTCTTATTCTTTTTCTTGGCTGCAGTCGGTCCAACCACGAAGGGGACCGTAGTCACGGTCGTGGGGTTGATGATCGCCGGCGCGACCGCCGGCGAAGCAGCCCGCGCAGCCACCAAGGGCGGCCCTGCGACCCACGCAAGCGTAGCGGATGGCCTCACCTGGCCGGTCCAGGGGCCGGTGTTCCTTCAAAAGAGCATGGGTGGCCTGGTCACGGAGAGCTGCGCAGGTTGCCCTCCTTCCTGTCCGCGCGCCGGCAGTCCACCCGAGCCGCCTGGATTGGCAGCCGACATGGTGGCCGGCGACGCAACCACCTCGGCGAAAGATCGTGAGAAGGTGGGTGTGGGCGTCGACCTGGGCGTGGAGGAGCGACCTGGCGGGGAGCTTGACGCGGATGGCGGCGAAGTGGGTCGGCGTAGGGAGGAGGCGGTGCGGTGTGAAGCTGTCGTGGAAGACGATCCCGATGCGGTGTCGAAGCAAACCCTACGTTCAGTGTCTTCCGATCGTCTCCACAATCCCGCAAATCGACGGCCCAGATAGGCCCAGGGCGACGACCGGTCACGATCTGCATGCGGCTGGGGCCCAGCTGTCTGAAATTTTTGAACTTCACCTCCCGCTGCGCAACCGCGATCCGAAATTTCCGGATCGGAGTCCGTCGCCGGCGTGATGCCGCAGCTGTCCTCTCCCGTCGTCGGCGTGATGCCGCAGCCACCCTCACCAGACGCCGCCGTGACTTCCTTTGTTCCCGTCTTAGGCAGGAATTGCCCAAGGACGGCCGACGGCGAGATTCGCGGCCGCGGCAAGGGGCCTCGCCATCCGAGCCGGACGGGCTTGCGCACCTCAACCTTTCCTCCCACAGAATGCGACGGCGAAGCCCGGGGACAAGGTTCGGACGACGACGCCTCTGTCCTGACCGTAGACGATCTGGCCGGAGCAGAGCAGTGCGGCGACTGGCGTTTTTCCCAAACCCGAGACGCCGGCGTGGGGAACCCGATGTCACTCCAGAACTCCTGGGCAATCTCGTCGTCGGATTTGCACCCTTTCCTTGAGACCGTCGTCCAACCCTCCTCCTTCAACTCCGACATCGCGCATTTGGCCGGCGTCGTCTCCTCCTCAAGCACCTCTAGAGCAGAGTCGTAGGGTGCTTGGGATGAGCACTCATCCTCCGACGAGACCTCATCCTGGAGGCAGGAGTATCGCGAGCCCTCCGTGCCTGACGCCGGCGAGCAGTCCGGGCGTAGCGGCGAGAGGGCATGCGGTGGCAGCGTGAGCCGCCGCCGGCGCGGCAGCACCTCCCTAAACATCGCCCTCCATGGTGAATCCTTAAAATTTTGGGGGGAGGCCACAATTGCTTACCAATGGAATGTTAAAAGACAGCTAGCTAGAGTGACGCAGAACTGTTTCGACTTGATTTGTTGTACTATGTAAACTAATTGCTAATATTTCTTTGTTAAATTGCTTACGATCGTTGGACCTAGTAATTAGATATTTGAACATCAATCCACTTGTTCACTTCACATCAAATTGCAGTTTTTTTCTCTTCAAAACAGGCAAACTGCTTATTCTGTTGTATAGGGACAGTGACACTCCAGATGCTTAATAACGTACGTGAAGCAAAAATTACGTAGGCAGTTTCGGTGGAGAAGTTGCCCCCTTTTTTCTTTATGTGTTATTCAAGTAGAATATCTTTTCTTTACTTGTAGTACAAAACATAGCATTCTGAGATGATATCACTTTATGTGCCCAAAGAAGTCTAGTAACTATCAAAAAAGACAAAGGGCACTCTAGTTTCACCAAAGGATGTAGAAATCCATTGCTTTCTACCGAAGACTTCTACTCCCTCCGTTCCATATTAGATGACTTTCATTTGTGCACATGTGGATGTACCTATACATGTACGAATGTAAAGTCATCTAATTTAGAACGGAGGGAGTAGTAGATTAGGTAGAATTTTTGCATCTGAACATCAAGTTTGTGAATCTATAATGTCGTATTTTTTCGGCTTTGTCGGCACTTGTTGGAATCCTTGATTTCCCTTACTGCAAACTTCTAGTATCTTTAATTATGTTCACTATGTGACTATGTGTAAAACATAGGCATACGTTATGCGAAACTAATGGCGTTGGATTTATATTGCAAACTTCGGTCATATTCTCTAATTTGATTAGCATATATGATTTAACGTTAGCAATTTACTCATGAATCCGAGTCTATGAAAAGTGAAGAAAAAATACATTGGAAACCGATGTGCTAAAACAGGATCGCTTGTATTTTGTTAAAACACGATTGATTTCTCGACCATGAGATTTGTTTGTCATGTTGATCGAGCCAAAGATGGGTCCATTGAGCGGAGCGACACCCACCACCAATAATTTCGAGGACGGAGGTTTGTTGTGCGTGGTTTAGGGTTAGGAGTGGGAATTTTGATATCCAGGAGTGGGTATGAGGACAGGTGGATGGAGTTGAATATGACGCGAAACCATGGGATGAGATGCGGCGATGACACTCGCTTGAGGCCTAGTCCGATCCTATTGTAAAAGGTGGAAACATAAATTGATTTGGTTGGTAGATTTTTCTCTATAATATGTATGGACAATGTAAGTTCTATTTGTAGCGTAGATATGACATGATGTGTGTATTAATATTAGATCTACAGCATAGGAAATAGAATTAATTGCTTTGTAGGGTGACATGGGGATAAAACCCGGGTACCCAAAGACCCACAGAAGATCCCGAGTGAAACGCAAATTCAAGTGCCCGGCCGCCTCCAGCTGCCCGGCTAAGCCGAGCCCGTCTGCCCCGAGCGCAGCCGGACTCCGCCTAGCCAGTCGAAGCGCAGCCGAGCGGCGCAGGCAAGAGGAACTGCAGACTCGTCATCAGCACAGTTCCCAGACAAACAGGTAACGACAAGCATCGCCCGCCTTATGCGACCAAGGTCAACGGTAGCAGCCGGATTCGGTTGCTCGCCAGCCGGACGACCGGCTGTCGCGCTCCCACGGCGGGCGGAAGACAAGGACCCGTGTTGGGCGGGTGCCGGGGCCGTGTCCGGTATGCCCTCCACGTCGCCTAGGCATGGGCTGAAGCGAAGCCTAGCCCTACGTCTCCCACAGTGCTCAGCAGCCCCGACAGGCGGGAGGCACGGAGCGCTGCCCCGCGCCCGACAAGATCCTAGGCGCCGCCTGCCCGGTCGGCGGGGTCCGGCACCGCAGCCGGACAGCCCTCCACGACGACAGGCCTACCCCGACATCTCCTACGCGGCTATGAAGATTCTACTGTGCGAAGCGTAGCGCACTGTGTCGTGGACGTGCGGCGTCACGGAGAAACACCCCTGTAGCCGACACCGGCCAGCTAGCGCGGACCAGCCGGCCCCGCCTGTAAGCCGGACAGCCAGGCCTATATAAGGCTGTCCGGTGCCCAAGTAGAAGGGGTCGCCTCATTCTTCTTCCTCCCCACACCCGAACCATGGAACACTCGAACAGCTCAAGGAGCACCTCTGTACTGTGTCCACCATTGATAGAGAGATCGAGCAGGAGTAGGAGTGTTACCTCCTCCGGGAGGGCTCCGAACCTGGGTACTTCCCGTGTCCGCGCTCCGGCGCAATCCCTGCGGGTGCCGCCGTTGCAGAACGCTGCCCCCATCCCGATCTTAGCCACCCCGTGGCATATGCCGTGTTCCACACCACGTCATAGGGTTTGCACGTTTTTTTTTGGCGGGGGGGAGTAGGGTTTGCACATTTGGTTGGTAGGTTTGTCTTTGTAGGGTTTGCACATTTGAGGGGAAATAGCCACGAAAAATGATCGGTTTAAAAGAACAAGAGTGGACACCTCTAAACTTACCATTTCAGTTTCACTATAAAATTGTACACTATGAATTGTTACTTTGAATGTAAAAAAGTTGTGGTGAGAATTTTTTTCCACCTTTTCTCCTCAAGAAAACAATCATAACGGTGTATCCGGTTTATTGTTGATTCATAAAACCCTAGACATTTAAGCATAATATCGGACCAGCTTTCGAAATAAGATAGCGCCCCAATGTTAGTACGTTCAGCTAAGACGGGGACTTAGAATATCATGTAACAATATTATTCAGCTTTATACTTTATGTATTTACATGATATTTTTTAGAAAATGGTGCAAATTTGCAAAAATGAGTATTTAAGAAGTGTGTGCAAAAGACTAACGATGTATTTCATTTGTTCCAGATTATCCAGTGTTTTAAATTTGGTCAAGGTCATTATAAATTTGAACCGGGTAATAGGAAAATATCAATATTTTACAATATCAAATGCATACAATGTTAAAGTATATTTCATGATGATTCCAACAATACCGTTTTGGTAATATATATGTTGATTTTTTTCTATATACTTCGTCAAACTTTAAAAAGTTTGACTTCGATCAAAGCTAAAACGCATGGTAATTTGGAATACCGAAAAAATATTTTCAAACACGCAAAAACTTCGTACATGGATGCTTAATGATACGTAGTATCAAAGCAACTTTTCAGAGTCATTATTTTGTTCGAAACACACTTGACAATCGGATATGTTTCCCTAGGATCCCGCTCCATGAAAAAATATCCCATCGCAATTGGACGCCACTGCCTCCATACGGATACGGTGAGGCATCAATTCCCACTATACATTTACTCGTGTTGCCTCCAGAAATATCACGATAAATTCACAGGTCCTAGACTTGCAATTCACTCCCACCAAAAACAGCACGACAAGCGGGAGCGGGGGTGGGGGTTGGTCCTCTACTGCTCTCTACTCTCAAGACAGTACCAAGGTGCGAAGTCAAGCTGGCAGTCGGGTCGGGTTTGACCGGGTCGATCCCTTCTAGACCCATGCCCGATTAGCAAACGGGCAAGAATCTCTGCCCATGACCCGCCCCATGGGTCAAAACATGGACCCATGCCCGAACCCATCGGGTGACCCGACATAAACGGGCACCCATCGGGCGTAGACTAGGCAGATGTAAATGAGAGTTGGAGCGACCTCCTTATTTATAGCATCGTTGGTTCTGTCTCCCCGTTAGCTAGGCGAGGTGGTACTAATATCTCGTGCATGAAGCGAAGCAGCTTCCGCATGCTGTGCATGCCCCATGGGCCGATGGCTGCATGTGTGGGCCTTTTAATTGTTGGAAGGGCAACAAAGTAGTACTCCAGTCGTACATGGCCCAAGGTACTACCGTAGATTCTCTCTCAATTAAAACTACTGTGCCGCACAAACTAGTACTACTATGTACATTGCCGGTTTCTCTTTGAGTTGGTGTTAGCAGGATTAGCTAACTAGTTTAAGATATGAAGTGTTGAGGTATAATTATAGTATGAGATGGCCATGTGTCAGCTAATCGGGTCGCCCATCGGGTCGCCCATGGGTAAAAATCTGTGCCCATACCCTGCCCGCGACTAATCGGGTTGCCCATGGGCGAGACCCATGGGTGAAATTAGCGACCCATACCCTGCCCATTAGGGTCGGGTGCCCATGGGCGGACGTACCCATGGGTCAAACTGCCGGCCTTAGTGCGAAGCATGTGACCCTCTTCACTTCGCCAAGAAGTCACGCACCAAACACCCCCACCACCACACCGCAGCAAGAACTCCGCCGCTCCCCTCCCCCTCTCCTCGCACCCTCTTCCGTCCCGCCCCTCCTCCAGCTCGGGGGAATCGGAGACGCGTGCGTCGGCCATGGCGTCCAGCGCTTCCCGGTTCATCAAGTGCGTCACGGTCGGCGACGGCGCCGTCGGCAAGACCTGCATGCTCATCTGCTACACCAGCAACAAGTTCCCCACCGTGAGCAAACCCTTGCCGTCCTCCTCCCCTGTTGCTGTAGCCGGCTCTTGTGCCATAGGCGCGAGCTTCCTAGTAAAGGCAGATGTTTTATTCGGCATTTCGGGCATAGCTGTTTTCAGTACTAAGGGTGATTTTGTATTCTTAGAGAATGTTCTGTTGAAAAGATCTTTCAACCGTCAAAATAAAAAAGTCTTTCCCAGTTTCTCAATTTTGTGATGGGCATTTGTTTTGGCAGGACTACATACCTACGGTGTTCGACAATTTCAGCGCAAACGTGTTGCGGACGGCACCACCGTGAATTTGGGCCTTTGGGATACTGCCGGTAACTTCTGCCTCTTGATTTGACTACTTTCTTTCCAATGCACCTGCAATTTCTAGGCTTTGCTTCGTCTCAAATTGCACATCACAGCTGCAAATGTTATGCTTTTACGATTCACTGCGTAACTGGGGAGTTCACATGATATATACCATCTTTTGCAGGGCAGGAGGATTACAACCGACTGAGGCCTCTAAGCTACCGTGGTGCTGATGTTTTTGTGCTTGCCTTCTCGCTTGTGAGCCGAGCCAGCTATGAGAATATTATGAAGAAGGTGCTGAAACGCTCTATCATCATTTCTCAGACGTGTTCCTATTTATCTGAGAATGCCAAGAGATCTGAATGTTCTTTAATTTGTTGTTTCCCCTTCAGTGGATACCGGAGCTTCAGCATTACGCGCCTGGTGTGCCTGTTGTGTTGGTAGGCACAAAACTAGGTGAGTTGTGTTGACAACGAAAGCTTATTCTTGCTTAACTGTGTATATAGGTGGTGGGTGGGTGGGGTTGGTAGTATGATTGTGTATTTTATCCTGTTACGTTGTAACTGGTTAGCATCTCCTTGTCTCAGCATTGTTGGAATTTGGTTAGGTTGTTAAACCGCTGATAGTGATCTTTGTAGTGTAGACAGGTTATCATCTATGTCGTTGGGCAGTTTCATTTGAACTTTTTGAAGCTAAGGGCGACAAGAAAGGCTTATGAAAATTTTGCTACTTGGTTTCATTTGAACTTTTTGCAGTAGCTTTTAGCTCTTAGCTTTTTTTAGTACAAATCTCTTGTACTATTTACTTTTGTATGCTTAAACCCAAAAATTAATTTAAAAAATGCAGTACAATAGTACTGTAGTTCCTAAAAAACGTTTTTAGACACGATAATGAAAAACTCAGTCCCTCAACTAGCTACTTCTGAGCAAGATTATTAACAATTGTTTTCATGCTGAGATTAGGAATCCTAACACTCTGTTTAATATCATCTTACCCTATATAGTTATACGAGAATTCATTCCTTAGTTAAATACGGTACTGAATTCACAAACCATAATGTCGCTTTCAGATCTTCGTGAAGACAAGCACTACTTGCTGGACCATCCTGGCATGATACCCGTTACCACATCACAGGTAGAACTTTTGATACTCTTTACCTTGAGACTTAAGAGATGAAACGATGAATGTATCTGGCTTCTGAAAACTTAATCTTGTCTTCACCATTTCGACAGGGGGAGGAGCTTCGGAAACAAGTTGGTGCTTTATATTACATAGAGTGCAGCTCAAAGACACAGCAGGTGAAGTTTCTGTAAGAGAACCATATGGCTTTCTTTGATGTGTTAAACCTGTCAGCTGAAAATTCTTATTCTTGTGCAACATGTAGAATGTCAAAGCTGTCTTTGATGCTGCTATCAAGGTAGTAATCCAGCCCCCAACTAAGCTAAGAGAAAAGAAGAAAAGGAAACAGCGACGGGGTTGTTCAATGATGTAAGTAAATATGACACTTTTTTTTCCTCCCTCTAATAGTTATCGTTTTGGACATTGTCAATCTCCAAAATGCAACTTTGACCATTATTTATATTGTAATATGTTAATAATTACTTAAATCATATGTTATAAAAGTACCTTGTCTAAATGTTTTTCAGCACTGAATCTAAATGTTTTTAAAGATGTTGCTAGTCAAAGTTTCTAAAGTTTGAATTTCCCTATGCCCGAAATGACAAGTTTTAGGGAACTGGAGGGAGTGGTTAGTTTTACAGACTTAAAGCTATTTTCTGATCATTCATATATTTCTTAGATGATCCTTCTGAATCACTGGCCTGGAATTAGAATTTGTGTAAGAAATTCGAAGCGATTTGGTGTTTTAGATGTAGGCACACCTCTCCCCGCCAATCGTGGCCAGCGGACAACATGCTTGTTTCACTACATTATTTTGCCAAACCATGCATTTAGACATTTTTCAAGTTAGTTATGGTTTTGTTCCAGAATGCAAATACGTGAAACAGACATGCTAGATCATTAGTTGCTGTGTTTACTATATTTGTTTTGACGTTAATCTTGTTGTGTTATGATCGCAGGAACGTCTTCGGCGGAAGGAAAATGCTATGCTTCAAATCCTGAACGATGGAAGTGGTCTCTTGCCTGAAGAGAGATGTCACGGAGGCAACCTCAAACTGGCAACACCCGAGATCTGGATGTGCTGATTGCGCAGTTAATGTGTATATTTGCATCGTTGGTAATTAATTACTAGAGGTAGATGGTAAAAGCTAGCCTGCTTATGTACTGCAGAACACGCCTGGGTTATTATTAGCTTTCGTCGTGTTAGGAAGTTCTGTAGAACCAAGCAAGATTTTGTTTTGTCATTGGCAAAATTGCAACCAATTTGTATTCTCAGTTAGTCTATTGCTACGTGATTTTGTGATAACACCGAGAGCAAACATTAAAAATTATTTGTGTGCCAATTTGTCTAAGGACTGAAGCTTTTCACTTTAACAATGGGAATCAGAGCACAGAGATGATGCTGACAATTCGAAAACAAAGCAAAGAACTTACGGGAAGGGCAAATTCACATGTTACAAAATCGAAGATGCAGTTTGCCAAGTTATCTAACGCAACAGATAACACCAACAGGAAGGGCAAATTCACATGTTACAAAGTCGAAGATGCAGTTGTTGTCAAAAAAAAGTCGAAGATGCAGTTTGCCAAGTTATCTAATACAACATATAACACCAACATACTAATATTCATTTTGCGGAAAACTACAAGGGAAACTCAATATACTAAAAAAAAAAACTCAAACTTCTACCACTTCAAGTGGTATTGTTCCTTTGCTTTCACAAGCTAGGCTCACTTCCTCACCAAGAAGATAGTTGCTGCAAATATAGACAGCAGTAGATCCTGGATGATGGAGCAAGATGCAGCTACACGTGGTATAGCACACAGTCAACACGAAAGAGCTGAAGCATGCACGGCCAAATGCACATGTAAACCAACAGACAAGCTTGGGGCACTAGAACACAGTAAGTTAATCACGGCAAAATATTTCTTCCTGGTCAACAGATGTAATGCTTCCCAGCAGAATACACTTCACATCTAAATCATATGTTAAGCTGGCAGATGTCCTCAACAAGGTGAAAATCTGTTTATCAAAACAAAACATAAAAACAAACCAACCGAAACTAATTACAGCGGTTCCTGATGTTTGAAGATGCCGAGGGCCATAAACATTCCATCTCCAAATCCATGCCCTCCTGGGTAATATAGAAACCAGGCCTGGCAGATACAGAACTCTAGCAAAGCAACAGCTGGAGCCGAGGAAAACTTTTCCGGGAAACTATGGATATGATTTACATTTACATCAATTACAGCAAAAGTTTGTTCCTCCCACAGTTCACATCATCAGGGAGATGAATCTATGTGAGTTTGTATATCCCAGCAAGGCCACAGGGGTGCAATACAGCGCCTGACTTACACATGTAGTTGCCCCTGCATATAAAAGCACCATTGTTAAATTAACTTGACAAAAAAAACTGAGCTGAATGGGCCTTAAAGTCAGCATTGTGGTACATACAGGCTCACCAGACACTGAAGTCGCTGCAAGGAGATCTCCTTAAAGATCTTATTGCCATGATAATTGCTTGTATGACGATCTTTCAGCATCCCAACTGCCTTCAGGTTCCTTCCTCTTTATTCCTACACCTGGCATTTGGTACATTCTTGCTTGCTCCTCCACAAAGGCTTGTGGCGGTGTGATCAAATTTTGTCTAACTGATAGAGGTAATCGTTCATCCTTCCCTTCTACATCTATACTTCCAGGGCCAGAATTAAGATCAAGCCCCTGTCTTCTCCATTTCCAATTACTGTCATGTCCCTCACTACTGCTACCTTCAGGAAGGCTTATTGCATACTGCCTTGCATGCTGGGCAGGTAATGCACCTGGTGGCCCAGCAAACGATGGAGCCATCGTTGGAAAATATGAAACTCCTGTAGGTGCAGAATTAGCATATGGTGTTGATCCAATCGGAAACCCTGCTGTTTGAAGGTGAACACTGGGGCGAAAGGAAATCCTGCATACTGATATGCTGCAGGAGGGTGAAAAACCATGGCTGGAGGTGTGGAAATAACTGGAGGCCTGGAGGAATCACTTCCAAAATGGCCACCGTCTGCGCAGTCGCGATGATCCTCTGGGTTCCAGGTGCTGTTTCAATTGGGTAAGGATGTTCTCCTCTAGCAGGGAAAAACGACTGCATAGCTACAGGACCACCTGGATTGGCGGAAGCATACCATGGTGACATGTTACTAATTTCAGCACTGTTTATTCTAAAGCCACCAACTTGAGGTAGGAAAGGTATGCTGCTAGCACCTCTAGATGATAGGCTCCTTTGTGCAGGTTCTGTGCTAGCTTCCTCAAGGCTTGGTCCGTTATTGAGATCAAAGAAGTTCCTCGAGCTGTTTCTATTAGTATTCGGTAAACCTCCTGGCAAGGGTCTTGCTGGCAACAATGCGACTTCAACTCTGTGGGATGCATTTGAGATAAATTGGGTATTCTCTACAACTTCATCTGCCCTATTCAAGTCAAGTTCAATGCCAGCACTTCGAACAGGACCACTGCGACTCCTAGGGTTGCCAGATCCAGAACCAGTTGTCTGAGCAGAACTCTGTGAGATATCTTCTTCTACTTGGTCATCTGCTACATTTAGATCAATGTCGAATGCTTGGCGAGACTGCTTCCCTGCAGCATCTGATACTGCAATATCAGGTGCAGTAAGAAACATCCCTAAAATCTTCCGTGGTTCCGCAGGACGAAATGCACTTGTAGCTGCTGAGCCTTTCCACCCAGCTTCCGGCTTCACTCTTAGTAGGTTTCAGGAGGGACAAAAGGTCCTTTAGCTGGAGCAGCTACTGTTATTTGGGCAGGCAGACCACTTAAAATAGGTGACACAAATGGAGAAAGACCAGGTAAATGAATTGCAGAAGAACATATAACAGAAGAGGTAGCTGGCTCGTGACCCCTCGTCCCCGAGTTCATTTAAATCGAAGTCAAGCTTAGCTGTACCATTTGGCTTGGCTTTGACAGCTATAGAAGAACCCTCATCTGATGAGACAACGTCCTCTTTTCCCCTGCATCATCGCTCAGTTTCTTTGAACTGTGCCTTGCACTATGCTCAGTATCCTGAGATATGATAGCAGTAGGTTTTCCTTGACTACTTGATTCACTGGAACTGTCTTTTGATTCTTTAATCACACCAATCCCATTTTCTGCACCAAGTGGCAACACTACTGACACATCTAATTTGGTAACACCAGCTGAAGTGGAGAAGGCTGTTCTTTTCTCTCATGCTCTTTCAGAACTTTATTACAAACCAGTAGACCGCCAAACTTTTTCACCCACAGTCGAAGATGAGAATGAAGGTTTCGAATCCAATTTATCAGAAGCACTGTTGTCAGTAAATCTATTTTGAATAACCAGACTTAATTGATCACCTAATGAAGTGTCAACATTAGAACTGGTTGTACAACCATCTTCAACTTTTTCACGGACAGTACTTGCATTCCTTGCCGATGATTTCATATTGAACTTTGTATCAGTCTTAGCAGAAGATTCAACACTTTAGAATCTATCCCAGGTAGAGGAGATGGCCTAGTAGGCGTTGTGCCCTTGTTGTCTCCAGAATTCCTCGTGTGTGTTCTTCCTTTACGGCCAAAAAGCACATTTTTGTCTTCCTTCTCAGAGATGACTTTCTCAACGTCTGATGGCCGTGGGTGCTGTGATGGGCCCGTATCACACTCTACTTTTAGCTTCCAATATTCTCACCTTCATAGCCCAGCTTATTTGCAGATGAATTCCTCGGTGAAGCAGATGACATAATCAGTTCAGATTTAGATACTTCTCCAGCAACACTAGCAAGAAGATTCATTGCTGTATCATCTCCAGCTTGCATGGACTGACTAGCATCAGAGTACTTGATTTCAATCAAAGCGTTCAAAGGGCTGAACGAGTTCTGCACCTGGTTTCGCCCAAGCAGTTGGCTTTTTCATCCATATCTGATGAACATGTAACTCGTGATGCAGATGCATCCTTACCAGCATCTTCGGCAGTCCTGCTACAGTCACCATCCAACATACCACAAGCTGATTTATCACCTTCCCCGGAACCTGCAGTTCCGTTAATATTATTGATTTTCCAGGCTCGGCATTAGCATCAGAACCTAAATGAGCCTGAGAATGTTCAACCTTCATTTTCACCCTACGATGACTTTGTTCATGCTTGTCTGCACGAACGGGAGATGAAGCTCTATTCCCGGAAACTGATGGCTCCTCACAAGAGCCCCCACTTGTGCTCCTACCAGGGCTACGACCTGGATTTGGAAACGAACTATCAATTTATTATTGGTGTGCGTTGTGTCAGCTCCTTTCTCACATGCCACACCAGATTGTGTTGATCTTTCCTGAAATGAAGAACGATCAACGGGCTGGACCTTCCCAAAGCAGCTTCCTTCTGGAATCCAGAACCAAGAAGCCCATTTATTGCCCTTCGATGGCCACGTCCAGATATTTTACTAGCATTTGCTGAAGCAGCAGTTGAGCTTCGTGCATCTTCCTTGGAAGAACCAACTGTTTTTCCAGGATCACTAGAGCATGACTGGCTGTTATTCAGTGATTGGCTTGAACTGCAACTTTTCTCCTCTTTCACGGCAGGAAAATCGGGGCCACAGTCCCAGCAGCTGATTTGCAGGGTGAGTCCTTCAAGTTGGTTGAGGCATTTGCTGGTTGCACGTGTTGCAATTTGATGAGCCAGATGTGAAAGGATTTGACTTTGCAACAGCATCAGCAGCACCAGGTGTAGCACTCAAAGCCTTTGGTGAAGATAGATAAAACATTGCATTTTTTGGACTGGACTCACTTGAGCCACTTCGTCCGTTTCCAGCACTCGAAATTTCTGGAAACCCCACTTTCCCTGACCAGGAAACAGCTTGACCTGATACCACAGGTTTTGCATCAGTCGACTTCATTTCAGCGTCAACACGCTTTTTCCAGCTATCAACAAGACATTTAGCCTTCCTCTGTATCTCCGGATTTTTATAGCTACGCAGATGATTGACAGATTTCCCAATACTGCAGCTTTGTAAGGCAGCCAGACTGATAGGCAATTTCGCTAGTGCACGAAGCAGGGCCAGGATAAGTTCTTCAATGGGCTTATCAGTTTCTTTAGGACTGCCCCCTTCACCAGACTTCCCTTTGTGAGTCTCTTGAAGCCAATCATTCAAGACCGGAAGGCCCCTTAGTTGCATAAATCTGCTAAGACAATCAGGACTATCTGTAGCTGCAATAATGTCAGCAAGCCTTACTCGACCAGCGAAGTCCATTTTCCGTTCAATTTGATCAAGTTGCATGAAATTAACTAGCTTCTCGACTGCTTCAACATGAGGAAGTCCATCCTTTTCTGTTATCTCTGCGATTTCAGACTTCATATTGTCCCCCTTATCATTTCCAGGTTCACTGTCATCAACCTTAGGGGGGCAATCACGGTCTCGCTTAGCTGGATCAATTCCTTGCTCACCTCTGTCCCTCTTTTCCCTTTAGATGAAACACAATTTTGAGCACCATCTGAACCAGCCTTCAGTTGCTGAGAAGCTTGCGGAACATTTGGCCGCATTGGTGAAAGCCACCTGACTGCACTGCACCATGCATTTCTAGCCTCGTTCTGTATAGGAGCCGATTTACCTCGTCCTGCCGTTCCTGGCCATAAGTTGCACACATGAATCGGCAAGTATAATAAACAGAAAAAAAAAGGTGGCTGTAGAACTTACATTAATATAATCACTGTCGGTAAGCCACCATAAACGCTTGTTGTCAATATCATACACACGCCGACATACAAACGAAGAAACTCCAGATGACAGCTCAGCACCTTTACGTAAAAAGGCAACTTTACAAGGATGGAGCAGTGAGACAGCAGATGTCTCGTCCTCGTGGAAAGAGTAGAAGACCTCGTTTGGAGCAGCGTTCAGTTGTATGCCCTTGTTGAGCTTAACGTCAACAGGTCTATAAAGCCAACTTACACGTAACTTCGGATAGCTTTCTTCCGCTTTCTCAATCCAACGTATCAATCCAATGAAAGGAGGAACATCAACAGCCGAAAAAGAGCACAGTCGCCAACTCGAATCTCTCGTCCGTCCTGAAAATAAATAAACTATTATTATTTGTTCAAGGAACAAAATAATCTCCATGTTACCAAGAGAACAACAAGCGCATGAGCATAGTCTAATACTTCGGAAATCATGGAGTGAAGAAGCATAATTAAGCTCATTAGTTAAAGAAACGTCAGTTTACTTGTCACTGCCAAACTGCAAAACAATTAAGTTGTCTTCTTGGTGTAAATTTGTAGAACAGACAACTTCATGCAGCAAGGTCTGCTCTATAAATTTATCAATTATTGTACAAGCAAAAGGTGTACCAACATAATTCATTTGTTTCTGATATCACTTTTCTATAAGACATTCGTAAAAAAGATCAGTGTGTTGGCCATGTAACAAAGCATTGAAAAACTCTCCAGTATAGGCACTGGTTATCAGCCCAGTACCTATGATCAATTGCAGAGCATAACCATGTTCAGGATCTAATCACAAATTACGACCTTCGTTACATTCACTGAATATTATTTCACAATAGGCCACAGCAGCACCGTTGCTTAAATGATTAATTCCTAATAAGTGATTTGTAATACTCCTCCGATCCGAAATGATTGTCACCAGGTTTGTAGTATTTGTACTAGCCTAGTAGTTTTTCTGTGACATTTAAACGGACCGGAGGTAGTAACAATTTACGTAATTCAGATACAGCCGAGTTCGACCCACTCAGACAATTGAAAGATGGCCATCAACGTGTGGTATGTATAGGTTGATTCATGTGAGTTTTTTGTTTTTTGTGTGTGTGTGAACACCAACCAGACTAAACCGCAGACCCAGATATCAATATACCCGCATTTAAGTCCGCTTTCTCTCTTTTTCTTTATTTCCTAGTTTGGAACAGAAGTTCGATAATCACAAACTGTCTAGAATTTCCTAGTATGTAGTGCATCAGCAAAACAAACAACTGAAATGTACAAACAGCAGTTAAAACACACCATTGTAGCAAACTCAGCATGAGCAAGGCTCGACTCACAATGAGATACGCACGTCCTCACCAATACCCAATGTATTGTGATTTGTTAAAAATCAGAGGCATATTCACTAAATACTTCTTGCCGATCATTGTAAAAACACCTTAAATGGAAATTGTGTTACTCATCTAAAGCAAATTATATGCCCGACATAAGTTTTAGCATGCTCACCAACCCACCTTTCAGCATGTTACTCCCTCTGTCCCCAAATAGGTGGCTTATAAATTGAGTAAAGAAGTCAACATTTTCTAAGTTCGACTAAATATATAGAAGAGAATATCAACAAACATTTCGAAAGTACATTATGAAAATATATCTAATGGTGAAGTATTGATATTGGTATTGTATTATAAATCATTATATTTTTGTATATATTCGGTCAAACTTAAAAATATTGACTTTTTTCTCATTTTATACGCCACCTCTTTTGGGACGGAGGGAGTAGCATCTAGTGCTAACACACTGTCAAATAAATTGACAATATTTCCCCTCTGCTTGAGCTTTTGGGTAAACTGGTCAGACATTGATTCCAAAATGGTATCAAAGACGAGATGTCTCTAGTTCAAGACCTGCCAACTAGCAACTAATAAAATAGTTGAGGCCTACATCAATCCACGTCGTCTAAAAGAGCTAGACTGAGGGAGTGTTGAAATTATTGAACATCTTTCCCCTCAACTTGAGCTTTTGGTGAACTGGTCGGCGCATGCCATTCAATAGATACATCTCGAGTTTAACAACACATAACATCCTACATGTTTGATACCACTACCGCTAATCTCACAAACTCACAAAGCAAACCAGTTACCGTATACAGAAGCAAGCAGAAGCAGAACAGTAATTATAATGATGTTGAAATATATCGAACACCTTTCCCCACCATCAGCTTGGGCTTTTTGGTGAACTGGTCGTGCGTGCAACTCGATATGGCAACATAGACAAGAGGTCTAGAGTGCAAGACTCGGCAACGCATGATGAATAGTTGCGGCCTACAGTGATCGCACGTCTAAGGTCTGAAAGAGGCTAAACCTGAGGGGAGTGTCAAAGTATATTGACCATCTTTGGTGTGCGGATGCAATTCAATAGATACAACTCAAGTTTACTCACCACACAATTTCCTTAAATGTTTGAGACCACTATGTCTAATCTCCCAAGCTTACAGAGTATCCTAGTTTCGGTATACAGTTGGAAAAAAAAATCAAGCAGGAGCAGAAATGGAATTAGGACGCTATCAAATTTCCAAAGCGAATCCCGTCAGATGAGCACCTTTACGAAGAAGGAGTCGGGTGACACCGGGCGTGGAGAATGGACGAGCTGCTGCTCCTGCGGCGCTGCTGGGGGAGGAGGGTGAGGGGCTGTCAGCGGCGGAAGGGCACACGGGCCGGAAGGAGGCTCTGTAGCTGGTCCGTGCGGAGCCGATGGTGGAGCTGCTGCCTCTACCCGAGTTGCCGGCCACATGTGCCGAACGAGGAACCGCTCACCGCCGCGTCCAAGCATAAGCCCGCATCGGTCCCTCCTCGGCGGCTGCCGGCGCCGCGCCGCACCATCACCAGATCGCCGGCGGTAAACCCTAGCTCCGAAACCCTAGATCCGCGGGGGCTCCCTCCTCCAGGACGCCCGAATTCGCATCAAACCCAAGCCGGAGGACGGCCGGTCACGGGCCACGGAGCTGGAATTCGAGACGAATCGGCTCCGATTGCGCGCGGAATTCGGGGGTTTGGGCGTGGGGCCGGAGGAGAGGGGCGGGTGAGGGGTTTGGGCGCGATCCGAGGCGGTGGGGAGAGAGAGGGATTGGGGATTTGGGGAGGAGTGAGGGAGAGATCGCGGCAGAGACGGCGCGCGAGGTCGGGAGGGGATGCGGTGGTGGGAGGGAGGAGAGGAAAGCAGGGGTACTTCCGACAGTTCACACTCTGCTCTTCTCATCAGCGCACGGGAGACTTCGCTCGGTGCGGCTCACTCTCACTTGGTTATCGCGGTCGCTGCAGGTGGGCCAGCGTTTTGACCTCGAGCGGCGCGCGCGCATGTGGGTGGTGATTTTTTCTATGGTGCCGACGCCCGTGCTCTGTGTACCGTTCAGGCAGTCCCCGGTTTGGTTGGCCGGCTACTACCGGACGGAAGATGCATCGACTCCGTGCGCGCCCGTTTCTATTCATACGGCCGAAAGCCAAGCCCCAACGTAGCGATGTAAACGTATCGTTGTTCATTTTAATATCCGCCGCGACCATTCACAGTCCAAATTGGACCAGGTTTGCGTCGGTCGCGGACATACGTGGACAGCTTTTGTGTTCTCCTCTTGTCCGCCCCTAGCCCGCTCAACAGAGGCAAAATCGTCACTATGGCCTTTCCTCTCTCAAAACCAGCTCCTTCTCCTGCCCTAGCTATGACCGATGCAACCGCCGCCGCCGCCGACGACGCTGGAGTTATGGCCGACTCGCCCATGGCCCACCCAAGAAGCCCAAAAAAGGAGCTCACCGCGGAGCAGAGGGCCAACGAGAGCCTGAAGCGGGGTGTCCATAGGAGGAAGGAGAGAGCGCTCGCCGAAACCGCCGCCAAGGCCGCCGCTGCAAGGGTACTATATATATGGACCGAGAGTGAACATATCTCGGTCGTTTTAACAATGTTGTATACCAGCATTGAACTATGTATGAGATGGCCGAGATGGCCGAAACTATGTGTGATAATTTTTGGGTTTGATGTTGTATGCCGGCATGGCAGTATTCTTTTGGTGTTTGATTCATTGCTAGCCATATTTGCTATCTTTGTTTGGTCGAATTTGTTAAGTGATCAAAAGTGGTAAAAAATGATCAGAAATTTGTCGGACGGACCAAATGGGTCGCCCCATTGGGTTCACTGCCTGGGAAAGGCGGACATGGGCCAGACGCCTGTCCGTTTGGCGTGTCAAACGGACAAAACGCAGACAGATTTCATGTCTGTTTGTGTCAACCCGTTAGAGTTGCCCTTAAGCGAGACATCCACGGTTATGGAGGTCATTAAGACAAATTATTCTTAAACTTTAAGTACGCTTTAAAATTTAGGCCTAAAGATCAAGGATTTCTCTAAAGCAGGGAGGCATGGCTCACTTGGACCCTAGGACGATCCAGGGTTTAGGGTTGCTTGAATTTATTGACTTAGTTTAGTTTGTTTCCGATATGAGCGGGTATTGTTTTTCTATTGCGGCTCTTTGAGCTTTCTTCACTTCCATATGAGTCGAAAAACTAGCAATCCGCATCACCAAGCCCTAGGCGTCGTCACTCGGGGCGACCAAAACAAAATCAGTGCTATAAAAAAAATTCTGTTTTGGCTATTGATTTATTTATTTTCACAAAGTGTCGCAAATGTCATTTCACCACAAAAGCAGTTAACGGATCTTTCAGGCACCACTTTCATAGTTGTAAAACACTTGTATCGTACCTAGTGCCTGCAAGTCTGCAACCAACTTAAAGGCAGCAGCATTGGACATAGACGACGACTAGATACGCCCGCGAGAGGGGGACGGCACTGGGTCTGGAGGGGAGTGGGAAGGGGGGACACCGGTCTGGAGGGGAGACGGGAGGGGATGCGTCGAAGGGGAGGCGACACCCTCAATTCCGAAGTGCGGCGGCGGCTCCAAATCGACAAAATTGCAAAGGGCACCGTGGCCCACGAGCTTTTAACCTAGCAAATTGCAAAAGCCCATGTCGTCGAGGCCCAGGGCGTCGTGGTTAGTTTGCTCGTCGTCGTGTGCCGTGGCGTCATACTTACTCGCGCAAGCTCGGCAAACACCACGTCAGAAAATAGCACGGCGTCGTGCAATAGAACCATGGCTCCGAGGCGTCTGGCGTCATGTAAAAGGGTCAGATCGTGAAATATTTCAAATTTGGATCCTTTTTGTGTGAATATTTTTAAAAAGGGTCAAATTGGTCAAATTTACAGTACCTTTTGGAAGAAAAGCGGAACTTTGAGGCGAGGAAATCATGGTCGTAATGGGCCAAAGGGAGTGAGGAAGAGAGGAACGAAGGCGACCACTCTGCTTTTCCGCGTGTTTCCCTCTAGCCTCCTTTCCGTGCTCCTCTTTACGAAGCTTACGCGTCCGATCGAGGACCAACCAGGCATTATTCCCGCGCTAGCAGGCAGACGCAGGGTAGATCCCGATCGATCGATCGATCTCGCTGCCCTACCCCTGGCCGGCCATGTGGGGTGGTCGGGTGGGGGTTCGTCATCGTACTACCAGTACTCCATCTCGTACCCCGACTCTGTTCCATGGGGACAGGCCCGTCGTGGGACGCTCATTTGCAGTACTCGTCGCCGGTGGGTGCCGTCCAATAGTCCCCGCGCATGGCCCGGTGCCGGAGATGGCCTCTTTCCAGAAAGGCGCGCCGTTGATGTGAGTAATCTGCTCTAGCTTTCGTGATTTAATTCGTCGGCGACGGCGAGCGTCCATCTCACATCAGCTCGAGCTGCTGGTGGTGATGCGAGTGGGATTGGACTTGGACACCCCACCTACCAAACCCCGAGAAAACAAAGCCTGCCTTTCTAATTTGAGGAGGCGAAGGTCCAAGGGCCCAACGAGCATCGCTTTACGCCCATGTGGGAGGAGGAAGACGACATGCGCGGGGCATAAACTCTGGCCGTGCATGCATGCGAGCGTGCTCCACATCGATGCAGTTCTATATGCACGTCGTACTAGTAGAAGATTGACGGTAAACCACCGAACAACAAACCCACTTGGCCACCTGCCCAGTTCCATTCATAACAAGGCTTAGTTTGATCAAGCACGTCGTGAACCCTAGGAATTTGATACGCAGATGACCATGTACGAATGAACCACTTACAAAGTTTTTGACTAAGCCTATGGAAAAAAAAGATCGACAACCATAATACTATACAGATATCATAAGAACATATAAATGTTACGATATATCTAGCCCTATTGATGGTATTGTAGATGTTGATGACTAAAAACTTGGTCGGATTTTACGATCTTTTTACTTGTTTAGTCAAGCACACTCCAAAATGTGTCTGGTTTGGGGGTACGAGATGCATGTCCGACACAATAGGGGTTGTTGCCCCCCAGCGGCGTCCTCCAAACCAAATAAAATAATATATGTTTAATGACAAAATTTAGCAAAAGAGGTGTTGCCGACAAACATAAACCCTAACCCTCGTTCTCGCCTGCGAGCTAGTCCCAGTCAATGCTCTCGTTGCCGCCGTCATCATCGCTATACACGACAGTGGAGGAGGCAGCACATGAGGAGCTACAGGCGCTCGCCGCCGGAGGAGGTAGAGGCAGCTTGCTGCAGCCAAAAGCTCGATGGTCCTCATAAAGTTCGGCGACTCCTCTTCGATCTCGGTGGCAAACGCCACGAGAGTCAGCTAATATCGGAGAATTCGCCGTCGTGGGCGTCGTCGCGAAGTGGCGAGGCCACTCGGTAGCCCGCGGACGCTCCTTTACCTCGTGCTCCAGTCGGCGAAGGTATAGATGGTTGTGGAGTGGGGAACGCCGTGCCAGGAAGTCCCGGATCACTTTGCCACCTCGTGGCATGCGACGATCCTGCATGTCACGGATGACGATGCGGCCTCCACCTCCCCGGCGCGGTGGCAAGAGCCACTCCTCCTTCAAGAGTCAATCCACCGTGTGGCTAGTCTGCCACCAAGTGTGACGCGCACTGGCGTTGAAGCGCAATGGTCCTTCATGCTTCGTCGTGCGTGGCTGGCGACAAAAGGGAAGGGACAGAAAGATGGGCGACGAGGAAGGGAGGAAGGGCCCCTTATATCGCCGAGCGTGTAGGCCGAGGTGCGATGCACCGGCGTTAAAAGTGCGAGCGCATAGGCTAGCGCTAGATCGGCGTTAATGTGATGCGTGTGCGAGAAGGCACACCGTTGTCACGTCCCGCCGCCGGGGAACTGCCCGGCGAAGCGGTAGCAATTACGCTGGAACAACCTCCTACGCCGGGCCATTAACCACATTTGTGAGCTGTCGGAGCATCGGGTGTATGACATACAGTCCCACCTGTCGGAGACCGTGTCAGACTGTTGTGGGGCACCGCCGAGCGGGCTCAAAATTTAGGGGCTAGGAGGTGCCGGACAAAATTTTGATGGCCCCCAACATATGGGAGCGTGCCTATGTAGGCGTTTTTTCTATCAAAGTAGAAATTGAAAAGGAAATTGGAATTATAGCTGCCACGAGAAAAAATACAAACTGGCTGGATGATTGTAGATGGAGACTGGGTCGACGTTTATTAGCTGGCTGTTCTTGACCGGGAGGTAAACTATGAATCACCAGCCGCTGTCACGAGAGGACGTGTATTAAATTGAGTGAAGAGGTGATGGAGCCCAAGTCTAACAAGACAGGCAGCTGAGGAAAGCGACGGGAGACAAGACACACACACAACTACGTGGTGCTTGTTTGGATGGACGGACAGACACGGACCGCTCTTCACAGGACAGAGGGGAGAAAATGCCGGATGGGGACAAGATGGAGGCGGGGAAAGAGAGGCGCGCGGGAGAAGCAAAGGGAAAGAGGGGAGCAGAGAGACAGGGACAGGGCAGCGTCGCGTCACGGGCCACACCACTGACCGCGACTGTCTCTCCCTCCCCCTCTCTGTCGGCCTGTCGACTTCCACCCTTTTTCCCCACCACCGCTGCCTCCTCGTGGCTGCAGTAGTTTACGTGGTTAAAGGGGCATCCTCTGGTGGTGGTGGAGTGGAGCCCCCCGTCGCGTCACGCCCGTGAACGCGTCGAGCAGGCAGCTGGAGACATGTCCTCTCCTCCGCTTCCCCCTGCTTCCACTTTCCTGGCTTTCAACGCCGGGTCGCTTCCACAACCCGTCTGACACTGCAGAAACATGGGAAGTGTAAATGGTTTGCGTCACCGACGAGTCTACGAAAGGAACTCAGCATCAAGGCACAGGAACACTCACCATCGTGCATCAGATGCAGCAGCGGTCAAGATTTACTGATGCAACTGATAACGCCAAGATAACAGTACCTGCAAATATAACAGATGCCCGTCCCTGCAAGCGGACAGTGCAATCAACCTCCAGAATGGAGCAAAATTATGAGATTACAAACGGCACAGCCAACATCTTGCATGACCAAGAAGCACAACATGGAAATGAGAGGTTAGTCACAGCAAATTATTACTTCCTGCCCTACTCATGTAACAACACTTCCCCGCATAACACATGTCACAGGCTAAATCATATGTTAAGCTGCAGATGTGCTCAGCAATGTCAAGACGGTTTTCATAAGAAACTTCAAAAAAGAAAAAGAAAACTAATTACAGCGGCTCCAGGTGTTCGAAGATGCCAGGGACCATATTACCATCCCATCTCCAAACCCGTACCCTCCTCCTGGGCAAAACAGAAGCATGCCTGGCAGGTACAAAACTCTAGCAAAGCAACTGCTGAAGCTGAGGAAAACTGTTTCCAGGGAAGTATCAATATGGTTAACATTTACAGCAATTACAGCGAAGTTTCATTTCCTCCCACGATTCACGTCATCACAGACATGGAATCCCATGTGTGGAGTCGTATATCCCAGCAGGGTCACACAGGTGCGGTACAACGCCTGACTTCCACATGCAGTTGCCTCTGCAAATAAGAGCGCCGACTACTTCATTTCACAGGAAAATGATATGAATAAGTTCTAAGCTCGAACTGTAGTACAAGCAAGCTTACCAGACACTGAAGTCGCCGCGATATATCTTTCTTTTTCTTACTGCCATGACAATTGCTTGTATGATGACCTTTCGGCATCCCAGCCGCCTTCAGGTTCCTTCCTCTTTATTCCTACACCAGGCATCTGGTACATTCTCGTTTGATCCTCCACAAAAGTTTGTGGAGGCGTGATCAAATTTTGTCTAACCGATAAAGGTACCCGTTCATCTTTTCCTTCTAAATCTATAGCTCCAGGGCCAGAATTAAGATCAAACCCTTGTCTTCTCCATTTCCAATTATTGTCATGTCCCTCACTGCTGCTGCCTTCAGGACAGTTTATTGCATATTGCCTCGCATGTTGAGCAGGTAATGCACCTGTTGACCCAACAAGTGACGGAGCGATGGTTGGGAAGTATTGAACTCCTCCAGGTGCAGCACTGGGATACGATGTCGATCCAATAGGAAATGCTGTTGTCGGAAGGTGAACACTGGGAGGGAATGCAAATCCTGCATATTGATATGCAGGAGGGTGGAACACCATGGTTGGTGGTGCCGAAATAACCGGAGCCCTGCAGGAATCGCTTCCTAATTGGCTACTGTCTGCCACAGACGCAATGATTCTCTGGGTTCCAGGTGCCGTATCTATTGGGTAAGGCTGTTCTCCTCTAGCTGGCAAGAACGGTTGCATAGATACAGGAACATATGGGTTGGCAGAAGCAAACCAAGGTGACATGTTATTGATTTCAGTACCATTCATTCTAAGGCCAGCAACTTGAGGTAAAATGGTATGCTGTTAGCACCTTTAGATGATAGATCCTCTGTGCAGGCTCTGTGCTAGCTTCATCAAGGCTAGGTCCATTATTGAGATCAAAGAAGTTCCTTGAGCTATTTCTATCATTCCTCGGTAAACCTCCTGTCAATGGTCTTGCTGGCAACAATGTGACTTCAACTCTGTGAGAAGAGTTTGACATAAATTGATTATTCTCAGCAAATTCATCAGCCCTATTCAAGTCAAGTTCCATGCCAGCACTCCGTACAGGACCATCACGACTTCTAGTGTTGCCAGATTCAGAACCAGTTGTCTGAGCAGAACTCTGTGAGATATCTTCCTCGAGAATCTGGTCATCTGCTACATTAAGATCGATGTCAAATGCTGGGCGAGACTGCTTGCCCGCAGCATCAGATGCAACGATACCAGGTGCAGCGAGAAACGTCCCAAAACCCTTTCGTGGTTCCGCAGGGCGAAATGCACTTGTAGCTGCTGAGCCTTTCCACCCAGCCTCAGGCTTCACTCTTAGTAGGTTCTCAGGAGGAACAAAAGGTCCTTTAGCTGGAGCAGCGACTGTTATTGGGGCAGGCAGACCACTTAAAACAGGTGATATGAATGGAGAGAGAGAGGGTAAATGTGTCGCAGAAGAACATATAACAGGTGAGATAGCTGGCTCAGAATGATTCCCTTCATCCCCCAGTTCATTCAAATCAAAATCAAGCTTAGCGGTACCATTTGACTTGGCCTTGGCAGTTATAGAACCCTCATCTGATGAGACAAGGTCCTTTTTCCCAACCACATCATCGCTCAGTTTCTTTGGACAGTGCTCAATATCCTGAGATATGATAGCTCGGAGTTTTACATGGCTACTCGATTCACTGGAACTATCTTTTGACTCTTTAATCCCATTTGCCACATCACCTGGGAATACAACTAGCTTCTTAACATCAGCTGAAGTGGAAGAAAGCTCCTCCTTTTCTTCCCCTTTGACCACTGTGCTAATAACTTCTTCACCTTTTTTCAGAGAAACAGGCACTGGAGAAACTGAAGTCTTCAAATCAAATTTACCACATGTATCGGTGGCTTCCGACTGATCTGGTCCACCAGCAAGTGGCTTTCGATCACTTGACTTCGACAAGTCATGGGTGTGTTTATCGAGAGCACACAATTGCAA
Organism: Poa pratensis; assembly: GCA_947311845.1. Taxonomy (NCBI): domain Eukaryota; kingdom Viridiplantae; phylum Streptophyta; class Magnoliopsida; order Poales; family Poaceae; genus Poa; species Poa pratensis. Next base: position 16,876,098 of record CAMZMU010000123.1, on the reverse strand, counting down.
CTCCTCAGGAGGGCGTAATTCTGACTTCGATTAGAAACGACTGAATTACATTGGCCACCTGAAGTAGTACCGACACATCAGGGCTGCTTATGTGACCATCTTCAACTGTTCCACGGCTCGCACATGCATTGTGATCTTCACCTGCAGACGAATGCATATTAGATTCTATACAAATCTCAATAAAAGCAGAATTGATATATTTGAGTTTTGATCACCATCACCTTGTGTATCAACCCCAGGATCAGAAAAACAATTTTTTTTGCACTCCTGTTCTTGGTTTTCAGTCTTTGCTGACAACTCAACGGGATTACAATCTGCACCATTTTTAGGTGACGGGCCAGTAGATGTGGTACATTTATCGTTGTCTTGCAATGATAAGTGGGTCCTCTGATTCACTTCCTCCTTTACAATCAAACAAGCATCAGCTTTCTCTTGCTTCTCCACAATGACTTTCTCAACAACTGATGGTGCTTGACGCTGAGACAGGACTGTGTCACATTCTACTTTTAACTTCTGAATGCTGTCACCTTCACAGCCTACTTGATTTACAGATGTATTTCTTGGTGAAGCTGATGGAGAAATCGATTCAGATTTAGATATTTCTCCAGCCACACTAGCAAGAAGATTCATCGCAGTATCATCTCCAGCTTGCAAAGAAGGACCAGCTTCAGAGTATTTTATTTCAATTAATGCATTCATAGGGTTGAATGAGTTTCCCCTGGTTTCACTTGAGCAGACGCCTTTCTCATTCACTTGCAATGAACTTGCAGCACGCAATGCACATGCATCCTTACCAGCTTCTTCAGTTGTCCTGTTGCCCTCCAATGTAAGGAATGCTGATTTATCACCTTCCTCCGAACCTGCAACCCCTTTAATCTCATTGCTGTGCCAAGACTCAGCATTAGCATCAGAAGCTAACTGAGGCCGGGAATTTTCAGTCTTCATTTTCACCCGCCGACCATTCTGTTCATGCTTATCGGCAGGCACAGGAGATGAAGATCTACTCCCAGTGACAGATGGGTCCTCAAATGAGCCACCACTCACACTTCTAGCAGGACTACGGCTTGGATTTGGAAAGCGAACTATCAATCTATGGCTATTACCGTTATCAGGTGGTGTGTCGCCTCCTTTCTCAGACACCATTCCAGATTGTGCTGATTTTTCCTGGAACAAGGACCGATCGAGTGAGGCAGATCTTCCCACGGTAGCTTCTTTCTGTATCCCAGAACCAAGACGGGCACTCTTTGCCCTTCGAAGGACACATGAAGAGCTCCCGGAAGTTTTACTAGCATTGCCAGATGCAGCAGTAGAACTTCTTGCGTCCTCCTTCCAAGAAGAACCAAATGCTTTTGCATGATCACTTGAACATGAGTGACTGTTGTTCAGAGATTGGCTTGAACTGCTGCTTTTCTCCTCTCTCACTGTTGGCAACTCAGGACCACCAGTTGACTTGCAGGGTGGATCCTTCAAGTTGGTTGCAACATTTGCTGGCATGTGTTGCGACTTTGAGGAGACAGCTGTGAGAGGACTTAATTTTCCAACAGCATCAGAAGCACCATGTTTAGCAGTCAGAACCTTTGAAGAATGATGAGATGCTGGGTTTTTGGGACTGGACTCACTCGAGCCGCTTCGTCTGTTTCCACCATTAGTAACTTCTGCGACACCCCCTTTCCCTGACCAGGAAACAACTTGACCTGACACTACAGGTTTCGCCTCATTTGACTTCATTTCGGCATCAACACGCTTTTTCCAGTTTTCAACAAGACATTTCGCCCTCTTCTGTATCTCAACACTTTTATGGCTACGCAGATGGTTGACAGATTTCCCGATACTGCAACTCTGCAAGGCATTCAAATTGATAGGCAATTTTGCGAGAGCACGAAGCAACGCAATCAGAAATTCTTCAACACGCTTATCAGTTTCTTTAGGACTACCACCTTCACCAGACTTCCCTTTGTGAGTCTCTTGAAGCCACTCATTCAAAACGGGAAGGCCCCTTAGTTGCACAAATCTCCTGAGGCAGTCAGGACTTTCTGTAGCTGTGATAATATGTGCAAGCAGTACTCGACCACCAAGGTCTATCTTCCTTTCAGTTCGATCAAGTTGCATTAACTGAACAAGCTTCTCGACTGCTTCATCATTGGGAAGTCCACCTTTCTCTGTAAACTTTGCCATGAACTTTGCGATTGTATGCTTCATACCGTCTACTTTGAAGTTTCCCAGTTCACCGTCCTCAACCTTAAGGGGACGATCACGGTCTCGCGTAGCTGGATCAATTCCTTGCTCGACTCTCTCCCTCTTCTTTCCTTTAGATAAACCACAATTTTGTGCATCATCCGAACCGGACTTCTGCTGGGTAGACGATGGACTGTTTAGCCGCTTGGGTGAACGTCCACCTGATTGTACTGCGGCATGCATTTCTAACCTTGTTCTATGCAGAAGTCGATTTACTTCTTCCTGCCGTTCCTGATTGTAAGTCGAGACATAAGAACAGAATATAACACAGAATAAATACAGAAAGAATCTGTAAACTTACATTAATATAATCCTTGTCAGTAAGCCACCATAAGCACTTGTTGTCAATATCATACACACGCCGACACACAAATGAAGAAAATCCAGCAGGCAGCTCAACACCTTTCCGTAAAAAGGCAACTTTGCAAGGATGTAGCAGAGAGACGGCAGATGTCTCGTCCTGGTGGAAAGAATAGAAGATCTCGTTTGGTGCGGCGTTGAGCTGTATTGCCTTGTTAAGCTTGACGTCTGCAGATCGATAGAGCCAACTTACACGTAACTTGGGAAAACCTTCCTCCTTTTTCTCAATCCAACGTATCAACCCGATGAAAGGAGGAACATCAACAGCCTGAAAAAGTGCGCAATCTCCAACTCGGAATTCACGTCCGTCCTGCAAAATAGATACATACTTTCGTTAAGTCTTTAAGAAACAAGAACATGGTCACATCGCCAAAAAAAATAACAGCGAAGAAGGAGAAAAGCTTAACATTAGGAGAACTAACGTCAAAGCTAGAGGCACAGTTCAGCATAACTGCAACCATAAATAGAGAAAAGTCTCCTTATGATATCCAATCAGCTAAAAATAAGAAGCGTAATATCTCATTTTGTCGTGTTGCAAAGAAAATAAACATTGAAAATCAAGTTGCAGCAGAACGAAAACGGTTGTCACGCTGTAAATTTGGGCTACTGGAATATATACAACACTTAGACCACAAAATCTAATGTTTCCTCGATTTATAGGCAATGTGTAATGCCTCACAACAAAGTCATGTTTCCGTTTCTCCTATTTACCTCATTTCGAATGGAAGATCAATCCTTACCTCCTCCTCCTATTATATTTGCAACAACAAAATACCAAGAATATAGAAATGGTGGGGAAATGCAATATCTTGATGACGTACATAACAAAAAGACACAACATGCACTACACGTAGAATATGTGGTCCAAAACTAAATGTACCATGATATATAGGTAATGCATAATGCCTTGCAACCAAGTCTTAGGTTTGTTTTCATGTCTCCTATTTACTTTGTTTGGAAAGGAAGATCAATCCTTGTATATTATTCGCTCCTTCCATAATATAAGATGTTTTAAATATTTCAATATTGACTACATACAGACCGAAATGGGTGAATCTACACACTAAAATGTGTCTACATACATCCAATTCTAGAAAATGTTAAACAATCTTATAATTAGGAACGGAGGAAGTAGCAAAAAGAAAAGGAAAACAAGGATATCAAAATTGTGGGCAAAATGTGTTATCTTGATGAGTGCAAAACAATAGAACACGACTTGCGTCACGTGTAGGGCTATGTGGTCCAAAACTACCACTGGATACCGAGCACATGCCAATTGTAGAAACACCTTCAATTCAAATAGTATAGCATCACTCTATCCAATAGCCAGACGATACGATCCAAACGATTCTCAACATACACGCGACAACGGAACACGCCTTACACGCGGGGTGCCAAAATTTCCACAGTGAGGCAGAATCCATCAAATCACACAAGGAAAATAGCGCGTTAGCGATGGCTCACAACTGTACATATATGTTTGCTCAGCCAGAAACTTTCCTACAACGGCAGACTACTACGGTATAACCTCCAACCTCTCAATCATTAATTCCTTCTAGTTACTCTCTATCTATAGATAACGTTTTTGCAGCAGAAACATGGCAACCGTTTAATGAATCCATCATATTCGATTTGGTCTAAAACACACGGAGCTTAGCAAATCCCAGAGTGATTGATTTTCCACCAGTAGGCACCTTTAGGAAGGAGTCTGCCGAAGCCGGGCGGGGAGACAGGAGGCGGCAGTCCTGCCTTTGTGCCGCTGCTGGCGGGGGAGTCGTCGGTGCGGGTGGACAACAGGCCGTCGTCCGGAGCGGAGCAACAGAGGAGCGGGGAGAGGCTGGTCCCTTCGGCGGTGGAGGTGGAGCTGCCTCTACGCGAGTTGCTGCTGGCCACATGTGCGGGACGAGAGGCCGCCGCCGGCCGTCACCGTCCCCATGCATAGCCTCGCATCTTCCCAGCCGCCGATCCCTCCTGGCCGAGTCCCGGCGCCGCGCTGCACCATCACAGATCGCCGCTGCAGCCACCGGCGGTAACCCTAGCTCGGGAGCCGCGGATCCGCTGGGGCTCGCTCCATGCGCCTGAGGATCGCCCGAATTCGACCCGGGCGCGGCCGATTCCGACGAGCCGCCTATCTGAGGACCGCAGATCGGGGCTCGAATTAAGTCGAATCGGGCTCCAGCCGCGGCGCGGCGGGGAGATTTGATCGTGAATTTGGGGGCCGGGCCAGAGACGGGGGGATGGGTACGCGGGGTCGGGCTCGATCTATGGCGGGGTGTGGTCGCGGTGGTGGAGGGGCAGGGGGAATAGAAATGGCGATTTGGGGCGAGATTTGGAGAGAGATGGTTATATGGAGCACGGCAGAGACGGAGATGGGGAAGAGAGGAGAGGATGCGGGGGGCATCGTCGCGAGAGGAGAGGATGCAGGGGGCATTCCCGACATTTCCACCGCCCGCACGAAGATCCCCTGTGCAGTGCAGTGCAGTGCGGGCCGCCGCGCGAGCGAGCCCGACGCCACCTGTTGCGTGCTACGCGCGGTCGCGTCTCGAGAGAGGAGGTCGGTCGCTGCGCGGTGGGACAGTTATTGACCCACGGTGGGCGAGGCGCGGGTGGCCGTAGCGGTCCCCGCGGGAGATGACGTGGACGTGGTGGGTGGACTGGGCGAGTGGTCCGAACCGTACGTGCGCGCTGGCTGATGTGCCACTGACGTGGTTGTCCGGGTCGGTGGATCCGCGTGGTATTGAGGCGGGTGGGTGACAGTTCGGGTGAGGACGGGCCGTGCGTTGCGACGCGCCGTGCAAGGCGGGGCGGGTGATGGCAACGGCCACCGAGGTGCCACGAACGCGACTCACTGTTTTGTGGGGCACTGGCTGGTGGTGGGTCCCATGCTTCCCATGTGATTCCTGACGTAAAAGAGCTACTTACGTGGAGGTTTGTTTGTTTCGCCGGGAGTGGAAATGGGCCGCGCTCTCGGGCCGTCCGTGGGTGCCGGATGGGTGTCAGCTCTTCAGACGGGCTCGTGATGGGTAAAACCTATAAGACCCGTACCGTGCAGGTACCATCCTTCGCGTATCCCTCGATTCCACTTGGGCTGGCCCATTCCCTGCCGACCGACTGCACTGCTTCTTTTCTTCCTTCCCGACCACGCCGCACTGCTTCTTTTTTTCTTTTTTCTTTTTCTTTTTTCTTTTTTGTTTCTTTTTATTTTAAGTTTTCTTTTTCGTTTCTTTTTTGTTTTTGTTTTCTTCTTATTTTCTTATTTGTTTTTCGTTCTTTTTAAATTGATTTTCAAAACTTTTTCATTTTTTGAAAATGGATTCTTTTTTAAAATGGTTCTAAATTTAAAAATGGTTTCAAATTTGAAAATTATTAATTTTTTAATTGGTTTTATTTTGAAAATGTTTCCAAATTTAAAAATGGCACCAAATTTTAAAATTGTTTATTTTTTAAAATGGTTCCATTTTGAAAATGGTTCCAAATTTAAAAATGGTTCCAAATTTAAAAATTTCCAAATTTGAAAATTGTTCATTTTTTTAATTGGTTCCATTTTGAAAATGGTTCCAAATTATAAAATTGTTCACTTTTTAAATGGTTCCATTTTGAAAATGGTTCCAAATTAAAAAATGGTTCCAAATTTAAAAATGATTCATTTTTTAATTGATTTCATTTTGAAAATGGTTCCAAATTTAAAAATGGTACCAAATTTTAAAATTGTTCATTTTTTAAATGGTACCAAATTTTAAAATGGTTGCAAATTTAAAATGGTTCAAAATTTAAAATGGTTCAAAATTTAAAAATGATTCCAAATTTGAAAATTGTTCATTTTTTAATTGGTTCCATTTTGAAAATGGTTCCAAATTATAAAATTGTTCATTTTTAAATGGTTCCATTTTGAAAATGATTCCAAATTAAAAAATGGTTCCAAATTTAAAAATGGTTCATTTTTTAATTGGTTCTATTTTTAAAATGGTTCCAAATTTTAAAATTGTTCATTTTTTTAATTGGTTCCATTTTGAAAATGGTTCCAAATTTTAAAATGGTTCCAAATTTAAAATTGTTCATTTTTTAAAATGGTTCCATTTTGAAAATGGTTCCAAATTAAAAATAGTTCCCAATTTAAAATGGTTCCAAACTTAAAAATGGTTCCAAATTTGAATATGGTTCATTTTTTAAAATGGTTCCATTTTGAAAAAATCCAAATTTAAATTGTTCATTTTTCAAAATGGTTCCATTTGAAAATGGTTCCAAATTTAAAATGGTTCCCGATTTAAAATGGTTCCAAATTTAAAAATGGTTCCGAATTAAAAAATGGTTCCAAATTTGAAAATGGTTCATTTCGAAATTTGTTCATTTCAAAAATTGTTCAGTTTCAAAATTTGTTCAGTCTCGAAAATTGTTCAGATTTGAATTTTGTTTAGATTTTGAATTTCGAATTATGTTGATGGTCTCGTCCAAAGCAGCGAAATAGGAAAAAAAAAGTTAAACGAAACTGTCCGCAGAAATGGGCCGAGCCCATATAGCGAGTGGGGGTACGCGACGGGACGCTCGCGCCGCGTAACGCGCGACATAGGCGCTCCCCTCGTGATGCCAGTGTTTCGGGGTCGTTTTTTTCTTTTGCCACGCTTTACTTCGGTACTCACCGAATTGCCCCTCTTTATTTTGACATTCCTTATTTGTCACGCTTTACTTCTCTGGTTTATAATTTGCCCATGACACATGAGACCCACAAGTAATGACCAAAATACCCATTGTTAACGTGTGACATGTGTCGGTCGAGTCCCCATCGAGCTGAGCTTTCTATGTTCGTCGTTTCCTCGCGTGGCTCGTACACCTGAACAAAGAACCAGGCGGCGGCCAGAGCTAGAGAGGGCGGTTGGCGACGGGTTTCTGGGGAGCACGTCCACATCTCCCCTGCGGCGCTAGGTACGAGTTGCTGGTCTCTCGTGCAGCGAAAATGCTGAGAGCTAGGGTTCGGACTTAGTCTCTCCGGTCGTCGGCGATGGGTTGGCTAGTGGCCGCTCGTTTTTTGTTGTTTGATTCGTCGCTCGTCCACACTCCTCGTAAATGAGGAGCAACGTCGGCTAACATTGGCAATAGCTAGCGGCGGAGCAGCTCGCGCGCCAAGTTGCAGGGTTAAGCGCGGGGGCATCAAAACTGCGAGAACTCCCACACAATGAACTAGCAGATAGATTCAATGATTGATGACAACAACAAAACGTCATGTCTACACGGGGATTAGGATGGTGTCGTGATATTGTTATTCCGTGTGATTGCGGCCCCACCGTCGAAAAATTATCAACTCCAACTCACAAACACATAATTTGAGAAAACTAAACACACAAACAAATCATGGCAATTGAAGAAAACAATTTTTATGTGGACATAAAGTCACCTAATCTCTGCCAGATGGCCGCCGGAGACGAGCTAAATCTATGACAACATCAGGGGAAGGAGCTGAATCTTATGGTTTCGTTGTACTTCTTTTCTTGGTTTGTGAATTAACTCCTATTTTTCTTATATTTTTTACGTGTATTTTTCTTACTGTTGTGTGTTAGGAACCCTGCGACTCAAATAGTTCCCATAGTTTTTCCACGTTTTACTTGGGTACTCACTGGCGTTGACACTTTTTTTTCTTGACCTTCCCTATTTGCCACGGTTTATTTTTCTGGTTTATTATTCGATCGAAAAACAAGCTTCCGAGGAAGGGCCGGAGATCCAGATAATGTTAATCCACCCGGGCTTCATGAGCAGGCCATATAGAACCAGCCCGCATATATACACGGAATCGAAAGGGGAAAACACTGCAACGCCAAGCGGGCCGTAGTCTTCCTCCAGCAGAGGCCCTTTTCACTGGCACGCGCATCGCCCCGCAGAATCTGCCGAACTCCGAAACTCCACGCAGACACAGCTCCGGTCCGCCCTCTGACGCACCTCACCCCGGCCACCTCCTCCCCCACCCCACCCATGGAGGTCGGCGGCGAGGAGTTCGCGGTCGGCGTGGTGATCTCCGCGAAGACCACCCTCGGGGAGGAGTTCGAGGGCCAGATCGTCTCCTTCGACCGCCCGAGCAACCTCCTCGTCATCCATATCCTTCCCCAAATCTCTCCTTTGCTCCCGGCTTCAATCTCCATGCCGTTTACTTCTGCCCCCAGCTCTGTTTCTGTTCGGTGCTTTGTTTCCATGACGGCGTAGATCACAGGAGGGCGTGGGCAGGGCGGAGAGGGGCGAGCGGCGGAACGTGAGGGTGCTCAAGGCCAACTACATCCAGGAGTTCTCAGTCGTCGGCAAGTACGACGACCCGCTCGACCCGGCCGGCTGCGTGCTCGACCTTGCCGCCATCCATGCCCGGGAGGAGGCCGCCCTCAGGTCCGTCGTCCTTACTGCATCCCAGCCTTTTGGGTAGTAGTAGTAGTTATTGCTAGTTATGTATGTGATTTTATTTTTATCTTGCTTGGATTTGAGATGCGGTCATGATTCGAGCGGTCAACTTGGAAAACATGAATTAAAAAATGGAATTTAGTTAGTAGTTACTGTAAATGTGAAATTCATGTTTGAGGAAATAAGAATCTAATATCATTATTTCTCACAACCCTTATTTGGCCGATATTTTAGTTCCAGAACTGGCCTGACTGACTATTCTAGTTGGTAAAAGTGATACATACGTCTGGACAAAAAGGTGGAGTAGCAACTAGGAAGTAAAGTTGATGCTGATATAGCTTGAACAAGCAAACTAGCTATGTTTGGTTGAACGGCACTTGCACATTGCCACACATTTGGTTATGTCATGTTTGAATGCACCTTCTTTGATTCTAATGCAAAGAAGCCTAAATGTTTCGAGGTCGGTCACTTTTATGAGAGAAGGCAGGGCACATATGACAGAAAAGTTGCTTTCGTGCATACCATTCTTGCGTATGAGAGCTAGCCAATTCAGCTCTCTTCACTCTATTTTGGTTCTAAAAGCTAGGATTCTCCACTTGTTCCAATCACAAAACTTTGCCAGGCTAGGCAATTAAACTTATTGCTTTAGATCTAAAGTTAACCCCAAAGTCTCTCGTATCTAAAGTTCACCATCTTGATCTATCATGCATTCTTTCTTCTAAAGCACATCTCCTTTAGCCAAGCTGTTTGACCAGCTTCTACCTCAACGTGGGTCAAGTTCACAACTCCACCTCTTGTAGTCTCCAGTCTCTTCAGAACCAGTATATTCACTGTGTTGCAATGCTTGGCGCTCCAAAAACCCATAAAGTGATAAATTTTGTGCAGCTTTTGAGCCCTGGTACAGCAAGTGCTAGTTCCTAATTGTTCGTACCAGTTTCCTCAAAACATCTGCAGGAAGCTCCTGCAAACATTCTGCAATGTACATAATCTCTCATTTTGGAATTACTCCACAAGGCAGCAGAACTTAGCATGTCCATTTCGATATTTGACTTACTACTGCCTGCCACATATATGTATGAGACTTATAGAGTGAATCTCCACACGGTCGGAGAAAAGGTTTTGTACCCACTCTTAGTGCAAAGCACATAAGATTTATCAGTAACATCTTGTTTTTTAGGAAGACTGTATCTAGTTAAAAGCTTGATAGTGATAGCAGCTAAAGGTAAACTTGAATGCGAAAAGTAATGGGCAGTTTCCAAATAGAAGATACATAAACAGGCGAGATCGCTCTAAAATTGATCATTGCATAAGTATATTTGGTACTGTGGTCACCAGAGGCATTGAACTTCCAAATTAGAGTCTTCATCTGCAGAAAAATGAGCGGAAAAAGCAATCTGACGAACCTCAACAGGCATGTTCATACTCCTTGGACACACATTAGATTGATTTGTAGATTAACCATTCATGCCAGAAATGACTGCATTTGTCTCATTAACCAACATGTCAGGACATACAAATTCCCAAAACTTAGTAACCAGGTTGGATTCTCTGAATCAGTTGTCCTTCCAGATTTTAGGAATGTCACCTTTTTGTGCCACTCATCGGTTACCAAAATAAGCAGCTTTACTAGCCCAATAACACCTTTTTGGGAAAGTATGACTAGTAGCACAGACCGACATTTGAGGTTCTGATGTTGAATTGACATCTGGTTTCCAATATTACTTGACATCCGCCCTACATCTCTTGATCCAGGAGGCTAATAAACAGAGATTACGATCACTCAATTTTTTTGGGTGAGGCTTAACGAAATAGATCCCACTTAGTTAGGTGCTACATGTGGTGAGTGGCCACTCTCATAATTTTCCTACAATTTTTGTTTTATTTGGCTGTTAATAGCATAGCCCAATTAGGCAACCTTGATGATGAATCATGTTGTTTCGATAGTTCTGAAGGAACTGAGATTGGGTGTGTAAACTAAGGAGAAATGAAAGAATTTGGAACTGGTATTGGTACTGTAGATCTAGATGAGAACATAGGAATCAGTTTGATATTTGGTTGGAAATTCAGTTGTGCTCTTCTGTCTCTCTAATCATTGAAGCCGTGCTGTCCTGAGACAATGGTATACCCCATTTTAGAACTAGGTGCTGAGTTGATCATGGTTACAAAATGGTCTGGGTAATTTGGTTCCTGAGTTGATCAAGGATAGTATCCTCTGCGGTAATATACATGCACAAGCACAACACTGCTGAGCTTGCATTGTTCACTCGACAAAATAATGTTTCAAACTTAGCCCTTCCCATCTTATATGTTGGAGATGACTGGTGCTTGCGTTGAGGTCTCACACTGTTCATTAGCATCGATTGACCCCTATAAGCTCATAACATATAGTTCAATCTATTTTGTTTATGTGATCTTACGAAAACTGTTAAGCTGACCTAAATTAGAAATCTAGGAAAGTGTTTGCTTCAAGGGGGGCATATAAATGCATTTGCACCCTTAATACTGGTGCACTAAGCCATAAAAAACACTATCTTTCTGAAATTAATGTATGGCGTAGCAATAATACACATCTACGCCACAAAATCTCATACCAAATTTGATTCTCAAGTTCGTAGACAAAGAAGACAAATCAGGATATGAGTAGTACCAAATTCAAATATGGACTGAATAGTATCCTGTTGTTACTATTCACAGACGGATTTGTCCTTACTATTTCTTCAGTTGTCGAATTTGGATCTAAAAATTTATGAAGATTGTTATTTATTTTTTTACATTTTTGAAGATTTTTTAATGTTAAACTAGTGGTCTACTGTACTAAGGTGCTAGTGCACGTGCACCCAATATGCCCCGTTGCTACAGCCACTGAAGAGTCTTTTAGGTTATTCGGCTGTTAACTTGATAGATGATCTTTGATTTCAGACTCAGTGTTGTGTGACTAGCCTTTGGGTTGTCTTTGCTAGTTGATGAAAAATCTACGATTTGTGTGGATATTATACTATTGTGGTGATTCAGTTTATAGTATATATAACTGTAATAGCCCAACAGGTCGTACTGTTGACTAATGATGTGTATGATCACAGAGATGTCTCTCTATGTCATTTGGTTTTGTGCTGAAGAGCTAGCAATTTGTTGATCTATGATTTTGCTTTCTTTTACTAGGTGATTTTGCGTATTACATTTGTCAGTAAGGATTTATCACTCATCAGCCTTGCTTTTCTATTTCGTGGTTCTATCATTTATGGTGATACATTTTATCAAGCTTAATGCTACTTTCTAGAAGCTGACAATTAGCTTGCATGTTGTTGGCTTCTCACTGTGACGTCTTGGTTCTCACACTACATGTGATGATGTACAGGCAAGCTGAGATTGAAGCAGAGAGAATTGGTGTTGGTGTCACCCCAGAAGCTCAAAGATTATTTGATGCATTGTCCAAGACGTAAGTTTGAACTGTCATTATCTATTTCAAGGATATCCATGTTTTGTGGCCATTTTGCTATGAATCAGCATTTGTTTTTGGAGTCCCCACATTTGATTTTCAGTAAACAGGAACACGTTTTTTTGGTCTATATTAATTGAAGCAGAGGGAGTAGCTTTTTTGTGACATTTGTTAGCATTATATTAGTCCCCTTTAGTAACGCCAGATTCCCACCCTCTCTCTGTATTGATAATAAACTGCTGTCTTTCGCTCTGCACCCACAGACATACTAAACAAATACATTCTCAAGTCAACTTTCTTGTTGTATTTGCCAAAAACTGAAGCAAATATACAAGCCTCTGGTTTTTGTATTTTATTGTGGAATCTTCTGGTTGTGGCCTGTTCTCAAAAGCTGGAAGAACATCATTTTGAAAAACCTTGCTGGCATGTCTGTCAACTTATTTTTTAGGGTGAATTCATGCTACTTACAGATGTGCCACACAGAGGTCTAATTTGGTTTTTAGGGTTCTTTTGGGGCGGTCATTGTGAAGCTGCTGTCACAATATGTTGTTTCATTTCCTGTTTGTTTCTCTTGTTACTGAAAGTCGTCTTGCTGACTTGGTGGAGGTTTTCTAAAAAGCAGAGAAAGATTTTGCTTGTGTCGTACAACGTGCCAATATAGAAATTACATGTTTTGCCTGTTTTGAGGAATGACTAGAATCAGCATCAACCTTGGCCTCCAGTGGTAAGTGATGATATATACTCCCTCCATATCAAAATATAAGACTTTCTAGCTAGTTTCTGCACACATGTATCTAGACATGTTTTAGTGCAAGGTTCACATGCAGAAACTAGCTAGAAAGTCTCATATTTTGATACGGAGGGAGTATGTATTAGATAAGACAATGAATTGCTGAAACTTTCTGTATTTCAGTCAAGGTTGCAGTGCCTGACATTTGTTTTGCTGTAGCAGTCATTTGGTTTGGATGTGGTTTGCTCTGAACAAATTGGTTTCACTGTATGCGGTTTGCTACAATTTGTCCACGACAAATATTGTATTGGTTTACTATGATTGTGGAGCATCGCTACATTTTGAAACTCTGTTCGAGCCGCCGAGTGTTTCTGTACGAGTTAGTGGTGCTCACGTGTTGCATCGTTGTTGTGATATGTTTGGTGTCTGTGGAAAACTTAAGGAGACTTCACTTCTTTCTCTAACTCTTAAACCGGCAAATAATGAGTCTATTGCTCCACCAGGCTTCCAGTTCATTGGGACAAGACCAACATTGTTGTAATGAAGGAAGTTCGTGTATGCAGTCCATACCTGCCTGAAAATGTCAGCGGTGGAACATCAGCTGCTAATGAACGGGTGAAGAAAGTGGTAATGCTTCTATTTGAATGTTTGTATTTTTAAACGTCCGAATCAGGAAACAACCTAACCATTTTTACCCTTGTTTTTGTTTATATTTGTGTTTCGTGCAGGTGGACTTTGAAAGGAAAAGACAACATGTGCGTGTACCTGGCCAATTCTAACCTATTCGACTTGACAATCTTTCGCCTCAACTCCCGCTGTGCTATGTCTGTAAAACTGACCTTGTTTGTTTTATCTCAGCTATTGAATTTTCTAAAATATGTTCTGGCATGTTCTTGCTCTTACAAATTACCACACCAACTGTAGCTAGTTTGTACACTGTGATAGATGTCATATGTGGGCTGGATAATTACAGCACACTGTGTTGTCAATTCTATTGCTGATAGTAAAAGGTGTGTGGCCGAGACAAACAAAGGAAAGAAAATCGATTTGTGGCACTGAAAGAATGAGTAACTAGGAAAAGATGTGGAGCTAAGGCAAAACTTGAGACTTTTTATTACATCTGCTGATGGAATAAAACTTTCGATCTGTTCTGTTGTACTCTAGCTTTCTTTCCAGTATATGGTGTATTGGACTTGGAAAGTGAACTCATGTGTTATGATGATGATTATTCACTCGTCAGAGTGCCAAGCTTTTTTAAAATTTTAATGCGATGGCATTATTTCGTTCATGGTTATGTGATGGAGTGCATAAAGTAGCAGCCCAGTGATTCAGATTCTGTTGATGCGTGGGAAACCCAAACGAAGGTGTGCCGAGAGGGGAAATTGGATGGCTATGCATTGGGCCGAATAGATACTAAACATTCGTACTGAAAATTTTGAAAAAAGACTTCGCGCTAGATTTTGCTTCTGATCATGGCGCATCAGACGGGGACATACTTCTCATATAGATCCTAGTTGGATGGCGAGCTCTCTCCACCCTGCCTGCCGAGGTAGAAGAGGAAGGCAGACTTGCGCCACCACGAGCTCGTGCTCCTCCTGGGCGGCTTCGAGGCGGTGCTGAGTCTCGGCGGCGCCGTTCGCCATGAAGAGCTTAGTGGCGAGCAGAGTAGCATAGATACTGCTTGATGTCGGGCAAGATGTCGAAGCCAGCCCACACGCCGCTCCGGGAGCGTCGGGCGCAATCTCGTGAAAAAGGGGTATTTAAGCACCAAATTTTGTCTTTTCTAAATACGTCACACAAAAAAAGTCGGCTCATAAAAGGGCTTTGTTAAGACATGGTATATTTTTTCTCTACGCGCGAACATTTTATTTCGCATTCATTGGTATTTTAAAATATGTTCAAAATTATTTTAATAAAAAATGCATATGCATCCGGGAGCAAAAAGCACCTAACAAAAAAAAGAGCTATTGAGAAGTCTGAGATTCCTTGATGAGCAGCACGTACGCGAGGGAGCTCACACCGTACCCGTTTGCTCTTTACTCCAGTCATTCGTTCTGCACGCAGAGCATTACATTAGTGAAAATGGCCCATCTTTTTGCACCAGAATCACGCACAGCAGCAGCGTAACCACGTCCTTGCGATCGGCCGTGAGGCGAAGAAGCGATCATCTCGCCCCGTCAAAAAAAAAAAAAAAAATCGGAGAAAAAGTTTGGCGTGACATCCTTGAATACTTGTTGAGGTCTCGAGCAGTTGCGTCTCGGTGGCTTGTCCCATTTTGCTTCCCCGTGCTGCCGTGCCGTGCAGTACCCATCGAGGTCCTTCCACATGAATGAATCATTCGCATGGCCGAGATCTCCATGCCAATGCTGTACTTTCCCTAATCAATGCAACGATGTGGTACTACTACTAAACCGAGGAAGGGTCACCTCCTGATAATAAAAATTAAAAATTACAGTACTCTTCAAGGGAAGTGGTCAAGTATCCATCGTCCTGCTAAACTTTTTTTTTGAACAGGGGTCGGTCCCGAAGGACCGAAAGGCTTCATTTATAATCAGCACCGGTACAAATTACAGATAAGGCATCAAGAAATCTAAAAATTACAACCATGCCATTACATTTTGCACAAAGGACCCTAAGAAAATATTTGAGAGCGCAATTGGGTCCTGCTCCTTCTCCGGTGAGATTCTTCCAAAGCACGGCACAGCCACCTTCCTCGTCGCCGGGGACTACGCCACTTGGGACCAGGGGGCGGGAGCACGCTGCGCCATAGCTTGAGGGCCTCCAAATCGGCATAACAGCCAGGAGGTTGTAGAAGACCATGAGACGCTGGCCGGAATAAGCCGAAGCCAACGCCACAGGCGGGAGTGGTCGCCCTCCGACCAAATTGAACGGCGACGGCAAGAACGCCACCGTGAGGAAACTCCCCAGAGAAGCCGAGCTTCTCCCCTGACGCGAATCCAGCAGAAAGCAAGCACAAATTGGAAGAACTCCTCTTTCCTTGCCACCATGACAAACAGCAAGGAATTCTTCAAAATCCACGCCACCACCACTGAAATCGCAGTTAACGAACCTGGTTATTAACGCCGAGGTCGCCGAGCTGACGAAGCAAACCGTCTCCTCCACCCTCTGGAACTTGGCTGCCTGCTTCATCATCTCCGCCATGCAGCAGAAGCGGTTCCTGGACCCCTGCAACACGAACCTCACAGCACCATCCACGTGCCCGCAGAAGAAGAGATGACACCATTCCCTCTGCTTACCACCACGGCCAGATAGAGAGAAATCCACATCTCCACTCTTCAAGGCACACAGATGCTGAAACCCGGCAAGATTATTGAACCAGCCTCGGCTGCCTCCACTCCTGCAGGAAATCCACCAAGGACCAGCTCTGCAAGAGGAGAAGAGCCCGGATCCAGCACCGCCGGGAGCCGCCGGAATCCAGCCAGGAAAGAAGAAGAAAGACAGCATGAAGCCAAGACGAGCAAACAGCCCAAGCCAGATCCTACAACTACTATATACATACCGAACCACGCATCCTCGCCCACGCCAAGCGGCGGCGCCGTCGGTGAGGGACAGGGAGCGGGCCGGAGAAGAGATGGGAAAACTTGAGACGACTCTCAAAGCAGCGGTAGGTGGGAGAGTGAATAGGTGTCCATCGTCCTGCTAAACTGGACGTGCACTTTGCTCCAGGTAAGGACAACCAGTTCGATTATCCGCAGCGAGCGAGCAAGCCGCATGTGCTCTCTGTAGACTTGCACGCTGATGCTCGAATAATAAATCGATAGAGAGAAGGAAACAATAATTTATGAGATTTACTTGCATGGCGTGGGGCTAGCCGCGGATTTCCTGTGAGCCCGTCCGTGACCGATCCAATCATCGTCGCCGAGAGGCCCAGCAGCAGAAGAAAAGCAAAGGAAATGCCGCACTAACAGTAAAGGGAGGAGGGGGAGGGGAGGAGCACAATGCAATGATGCCGCACTAACAGTAAAGGGAGGAGGGGGAGGGGAGGAGCACAATGCAATGATAGGGGGACTTGTACGGCGGCCCTGCTGCTTTGCGTACAGGTCAAAAGCATCTCTGTCTGTCCTGCCTGATCTTTTTTCACACATCCCCTCGAAACGAGACACGGGAAAGTGAATAGAGGGCGGCCATCGCTCGCTCCATCCGGTTCGTGGTACGGTGCCCCGGCCCCCACAGAACAGTCCTGTAGTCGTTTCCTGCCGGTACACAATAATTCAGTCACAGGCCTCACAGTTTCACACGGCTTGGTTTCATTCTGTTTTCTTCTCAATGTCTCTCTGGCCAACGCCAAGGAGGAAGGCCACTGTGGTGCGTTGCCGTGGGAAGGGAGATGGAGAACCTCTTTCTTCACGCACAATCCATGCTTCTTCCCCCAGAACCCTCCCACGGTAACGTCACGTCCCGAACCTAAAAAACCGGAGCCAGAGCCAAACGGAGCCCCAAATCCATCACTACGACCCCAAAAATGACACCCACATTTCACTCCAGAACCCGAATCTATGCAATACTACTGCAAATGCACACCCACATTTTGACATTTCGGTCGGGAAAAAAAAACTTCACATGGAAACCCACAGAAACCCCATCGAACCGAGGGATGGCAGGGAGATTCGCGGTGGGGCGCAAGGGGTCACACACGCAGGACAAGACGCGCATAAATGCGGTTTTGGACCGCTGCGCCTGCACTTCCTGCTGCGTGCGCGGTGGCGTGAACCGCAAAACCAAGAGAGACGACGCGGAGCAGAACAAAACAACCGCTTCCTCCCCCCTGCACTGCACTGCCACCACCTCCCTCCCTGTCCTCTATCTCTCTGCACCGCAGCGCCTTTTTTGACCGCTTCTGCCTCCCCCTCTCTCTACCACCAGCCAGGGTACGCTACACGCTAGTACCACTGCCGCTACTGCACCACTCGCCCACTCCTCCTACTCTACCACCACCACCACTCCCCGCTCCACGCCTCCGGCTCGCTCGCATTGTGGCCTTGATCTGAGGGCCGGAGAGGAGATGGCCGGAGGTGGGGGAGGAGGCGGGGCCAGAAGCAGGACGATCTCGCGCCGCACCCCGTCAAGGACCAGCTCCCGGGGGTCTCCTACTGCATCACCAGCCCTCCTCCGTGGCGTGAGTACCTCCTAGCACCGACTCACTTCCTTCCTCCGGTCGCCGCTCCCGCGGCAGGATTTTCGGGTGTCCGTTTGCGTTTTCCAGCCCAGGTCTCCTCGCGTTGCCGTCGGGTACCACGATGTTTGCGGTTTCTCGCGTCGTTTTCGGGTGTGGATGGATTCGTGGTGGTTGGTGAACCCCGCTTCCGCTCTCCCTCCAGCTTACTGCGCGGCGAGGGGGAACTGCCCGCCCAGATCTGCCTGGCTTTCCCCGGTTGCTATCTCGGATATTCCAAACAAAATAAAATAAAAGTGGATTGCCTTTTCGTTTTGTCCCCCGAAGTATAGTTTGTTTATATTTATTAATGCGCTTTTAATGAGGTTCCGCGTTGAATATCCCCCTGATGCTGCAGGGGTTTGTTTGACCCGTGTTGATACTGGTACTACTAGCTGGTTCGACATTCATTCCGAAGGGGATTTCCATGCTTGTCGGATGGGGTTTTGGGGGTTAACCTGATGCTCAAGTTGCCTCCGAATCTGCGATCCAGTCTCACTGCCGCCTTGACTTGTGTCACTGTCAACGTGATTTTGGGCATTAGATTCGTAGTTGCGCGGATGTGGAGGATTCAGGGAATCTGGTGCTATACTTGCGATTTCGTACGGTAATCTTGGGCTTAATGAACTCGTCGTTGACTCTTTTCAGCTATACCACGTGCACCTGTTTGTTTTTGTTACTGTATACTGTTTTCCGATCTGTATTTAGTTCGCCACTTCCATTTGTGCATGCATCCATTGAATTCCTATGTTTTGCCATGTCGGTAGGTGGTTCCAAACCAGAGGTCCATATCCGCACATCGTTGTCACTTTGAGTTGCATTAAATCTCGTGTGACTTGGTAGGTGATTTTCATTCTAATTTTCCACCTTCTGCAATCTACATGGTCGTACCCAAGCAGGGATCGTCGTAGCTTTCTCGCGATTAATTAATGCAAAAGATGTAACAGCTTGTCTTTTTGTGCAGCCCAAAATACAACGTATTTGGACTTGAAAATTTGCACGATTGTAGATCTACACAATATCTACATCCGGGATTTTTTTCGCGATTTTTGGAAACTTAAAAATGTCGATTTTGAATTTTCAAAAAAACGAGCTCCATATAGCTCGGGCTCCATTATAGGTTTTCGGGGATCGACCTTGCTTCTTCAGTACAAATAGTAACAGTTATATGATCCATTTCGTAGACGAGCGCATTCTTGTTTGGTTCCAGTTCCAGTACCTAGTCCAGGTCTAAACTGAGTCTAACCCACATGTAAGACCGGCACTATAAACAAAGGGTGGATCTCTAAGAGACCCACTTAGTTATTCTCCTAATCTTCTATACACTACTGAGTTCTGTACGCAGCAGGATGAGGATATTTTTGTTACGTGCTAACAATCATTACATGTCTTATTTTAGCCATCTTCCCATCTCTAGTTTTTTTTTCTCGTAAACATGAATTTCTAAGACTCCAGGCATACATAACGATTAGTGATCCTTGCACAAAGTTTACATGGGAGAAGATGCAAGCTTGAATTCTCCATATGGAGAATTGATGGACAAGAACTCTTTTGTGTTCAGAATATAGACTGAATGATATGGTTATACTGGCAGTCATATTTTTGATGCATTCCTTCCAGGTTGATCAACTACATATGTTTTGCCTCCATTTAACTTCATCTTATGGCTAGTATTGGGAAGTATGTCTATGGACAGCATCTGCTATACAAATAGTTTATCTGTACACTTCCACTATACTATGTATGACTTACTGATCTTATTATGTGTTCAGTTAGAAACTTGATTCTGAAATTTGACTGTATGTAATGCTTCATAATGCAGCGGAGGCCATTCTCCTTGGGTTTCAACATTATTTGGTCATGCTGGGAACTACTGTTATCATACCTACTGCACTCGTTCCACAGATGGGAGGAAACAATGTAAGATTACAAGTCTTTTCAGTTCTGTTGCTTTGGACAAATCTGTTGGTCGAATATTAATGGTGTTTCTTCCTTTGTTAGGAGGACAAGGCAGTGGTCATCCAAACATTGCTGTTTGTGGCTGGAATTAACACCCTTCTGCAAAGCTTCTTTGGTACCCGGTTGCCTGCAGTGATTGGTGGATCATTCACATTTGTATTGCCTACCATCTCAATCATTCTTGCAGGACGTTATGCCAATGAACCAGATCCACATACTGTATGTTGAAAAGAGCGATAACTCTATGTGCTTCCCGATATTCCTTTCCTATATTAGACCTGATGAAATTCATGGTATTTTTTTTGTAGAAATTCCTTCGAATCATGCGTGGAACACAAGGTGCTTTGATTGTTGCTTCTGCACTACAGATCATAGTTGGTTTCAGCGGCCTTTGGCGTAATGTTGCCAGGTAAGAAGATGAGCAATTGGTAATTGTTATTTCTAAACTCAGTAGCTGCTCCAGAGTTACTGAAACAACAAGAGATCTAGCAGAAATAGTGCATTTAACCTTCAATCTCGCACGAAGTTGTATTTACTGCTTTTGTTTCAGGTATCTGAGTCCATTGTCAGCTGCTCCTTTGATAGCGCTGGTTGGCTTTGGCCTTTATGAGCTGGGTTTTCCATCGGTAAGATTTTGAGCATTTTTGTCTGTACTACATATTTGTGTATGCTTGCATACTCCTTATGTCTGAACTACAAATGTGCAGGTTGCTAAGTGTGTTGAGATCGGTCTGCCTGAACTAATCCTCTTGGTGGTCTTTGCAATGGTTCGATTAATTTATATGCATGCGATTGTTTTGACCCTTTTTTACCTAGCATCTATATGTGCCCCGGCTGCATCGTTACCTTTTCCCCTCCTCAATTTTGCAGTACCTGCCAAATGCTATACACATGATGAAGTCCATCTTCGACCGATTCGCTGTTCTATTCACTATTCCCATAGTGTGGCTCTATGCTTATCTGCTGACGGTTGGAGGAGCATACAGGAATGCACCACCGAAGACCCAATTTCATTGCCGCACAGACCGTTCTGGACTAATTGGTGGTGCTCCCTGGTATTGCTCTGAACTTTTGAAATATGCTAGTTCAATTGGTGCCAACCTTGCTGTTATAGTAACATGTACACTTACGTTCTTTCTATTACAATGACAGGATAAGAGTTCCATATCCCTTTCAGTGGGGTGCTCCAAGTTTTGATGCTGGTGAAGCTTTTGCAATGATGGCGGCATCATTTGTTGCTCTTGTGGAGGTTTGACCCCATGCTCTTGGGATTATCAGTTTTCCACTCTTTGTTTGCAGTCACATGAGATTCTAAAATAATGAGACATCCATTAATTTAACTCCTTTATTTGTAGTCTACTGGTTCCTTCATTGCTGTTTCAAGATTTGCAAGTGCCACACCTCTCCCGCCCTCTGTACTTAGCCGTGGTATAGGTTGGCAGGTAGGTGCTAAGTTTAAATCCACCACATGCCAAGCTTGACTAGATAAATCTGCAAATTTGAATTCGTGCTAAGCGTATGTAAATCCTCTTGCTACAGGGTGTTGGTATTCTTCTGGATGGGCTATTTGGGACTGGAAATGGATCTTCTGTATCAATGTAAGCATTATATAGTTGACAGTGCTATCTCTTCAAGGAATGCATCTTATTTCCATTCTTATACAACCATTATTCTTACTCCCTCCGTTTAGGTGTGTAAGGCCCCTCACCAAAAACTATTTGTTCCAAAACGAACAAGAAATAAGGCCTCAATTTATTAATTAGGCTAATTAATAGGAAACCATGCCCTCTCTTTCCCCTCGTATTCCTCCACCAAGCCCACAAGTTTAGCTGGTTTCCATCTGCATGCAGGCAAAGTTTCTGCCCGATTGGTTCTCTCCTAGGGCCGCATTAATTAGGCTAATAATTGTTTTAATTCATTGACCGTTGATTCGTGGATGATGCACAAGATTAAGAGATTGTGGCAACCAGTAAAATCATACCTTGGTCGCGCTGCACTTCATGAGGGGCCTTACACACCTAAACGGAGGGAGTATTATGGAATACATATAATTCCATTTATTGTACCATAATTATCCTTCTTGTCTGCAGTGAAAATGCCGGGTTGCTAGCCTTGACACGTGTTGGTAGCCGAAGGGTAGTGCAAATATCAGCTGGTTTTATGATATTCTTCTCTATTCTTGGTAAGTTTGCTTACCTCAAATGAAAAATCCCATATTTGATTCTTTTGTTGGTCATTGGATGTAGCACATCTAAACAGATTGTGTACTTAATTTAGTAATTTACAAGAGGAGTAAAATTAATCTGCACATGTTGTTTGTCTGTGTGAATATGTGTGTCAACTGTCAATACGTGCACCCACTCGAGAGATGAGGTTTTGTCTGTGTGTCACTACGTATGTAATGGCCTTCTGTTTGCTTGAGCTTCCTGCTTACTATGTTGTGATTGTCTCGAGGCAAGTATGATCTGAAAACTGTATTGGAACATAAATATACTGATGTTCTCTCCCTGGAAATATCATGTCGCACTTGATGTCCTTGAAGCAAGTCTTTTCCGGATGTAGACATTACAAATTTACAGTAACACAATAGTTTGCCGAGTAAACGGAACTGCTTTAATCCAATAACCCTGGGTACTGGCTTATTTAGATATAAGTTGATGGGTTCTTAACTTCTGAATGTTAGTTTTTAATCAACATTTAGTGGAACCGTTGGTGGTCCTAAACTGCCTCTCTACCCTTTGCTTACTCTTATAAGTCAATTGGTAGCTTGTGCCGAGGGACCGATTTAGGGAAAAATGTTAAACAGTAGGTGTCACTTTTCTACTGAAGTTGTCATTTTGTAGGGATCACTTTTCCAATAACCCTGAGTGTCACTTTTCTAATGGAGAAGTTGCCTATTTGTAGGGATCACTTGTGTCCAATTTGAATGAATTAGCAACAAGTAGGTGCTGTCACATGACTCTGATTATATGCTCGATTGGCTCCTGCTTCTTTTGCTGTTGAAGTGTCTATGTTGGTGCATTTATAACTTAGTCTGCTAAATGTGCATATGTGTAGTACTGTCTTTGGTGCCAGGTTTCTCAAAAGATTCGAATACATAGATATCAAATAAAGTAAATGTAAAATAACAGTAAAATTACTGATATTTATTCAATTCTACCCAAAAATTGGTTAAATTGCTCTTGTATCATGGCCATTTCTAAATACATACATTGCATCAGGGTATTTTGTTGGCTGTGTATGTTACTATGTTAGAAGAACTTTTGTGTATATTCTGTGGAAGTTGGGGAAGAGAGGGTGAAGATGTGCCTCTTTTCACTTACGTATTCCACCTCCACCAATTATTACATTGCTAATAATGGTTAACACAATAACAGATGTGATATTTACAATGATCCATTGGTGCTTCTCATTTCGAATTGGTGGCTTTTAAAGCATTATGCATGCAGATAAACTAGGTCCTGCCTTAAGAACAAGCATACTTGTGGATTTCAGATATAGTGATATGTACAATAATTAATTGCTGCTTGTGTCTTCCCAGGTAAATTTGGAGCTGTCTTTGCATCAATACCAGCACCAATCTTTGCAGCTCTCTACTGCGTGTTCTTTGCTTATGTTGGTGGGTGGAAAGCTTCACATTACACATGTTGCAGATTCTTCTAAATTTCAAGTTTCCTCATTTATGAGGGACAATTTAACTGAGCTCTGGTGTAATCTGTTAACAGGTTCTGCTGGGCTTGGTTTCCTTCAGTTCTGCAATCTCAATAGCTTCAGAACCAAGTTCATCCTCGGGTTCTCACTGTTCTTGGGCCTATCAATTCCTCAGTACTTCAACGAGTACACATCCGTCGCTGGTTTTGGCCCCGTTCACACGCGCGCAAGATGGGTAATGTGGCAGTATAACCATTCTCAAACTTTATGTGAATATATAGAGATACTTACCATCTGTTTCCTCTACTTCTACAGTTCAATGACATGGTGAACGTGCTGTTCTCGTCAAAGGCTTTCGTTGGTGGTCTTGTTGCATATGTGCTGGACAACACTCTCCAAAGGCACGAGGCGTCGGTCAGGAAAGATCGGGGATATCACTGGTGGGATAAGTTCCGGTCATACCGGACCGACAGCAGGAGCGAGGAGTTCTACTCCCTACCATTCAACCTCAACAAGTTCTTCCCGTCGGTGTGAGCATACTGTGATTAATGCAAGACACTAAGGTTACCTGTACTGTCTGTCCATCCCTAAGTTATCTGGAACGGCAAAATCATTGGGCTTGGTAACAAGGTGCAAATCCAACGGTATCGGTGCCTGCTAAAAACTATCTTCCTATGTTAGGTACTGCTGTATATTCGTCACTATTTGGGGCAACCACTAGGAAATTTTTGGCTACTCATTTGGGGCATGTTGGTTCGATACCTCTTGTAACCAATCTCATTCGAAAAACCGAGGTCAGGGTATTGACAGCCATTGTAATGCTACTACTGTAGGGGTCTTACTAATGGAGTTAAAATATGTATGTAGTCTTTAGTAGAACAATGAAATGTCATCCTTCTAGGTTGGTACTCTGCTTGTTATGCTATGTATTTCGTTGACTGTTGTTGGTACGCCGGTAGTTGATACTGACAGCACCCGTGGACTGTGGTAGTTTGCGAGAAGTTGTGCAGGGGCGGGGCTGGCGATTGGATTCCTTCCCGGAGCAATCGTCAGTGAGCTCGACGCGCTGGTGTTCCGGTGCAGGGTTCGTGGTTGAAGGTGGGCGGTGCTGTCTGTCTCAGTCGAACTTCGACTGGCTCAGGCGGTGCGGCGACCCGGAGGAGCTCGGGTCTTCCCCGGCCGATGTTCCACAAAGCCTGTGACTCCGTCGTTCGCGGCGGTCCCTGTAGAGGTCCACAAAAGCAGTCTGACTGCAAGGAAGCTGTTCCGGGTCTTTGTGTTGTGGTTTTCGCCTTCGTCTCCGGCGTCGTCTATGGCGGCGGTGGGTTCGACAGTTGCGATGCTGCTGGTCTTTGCAAAGCCTCCCAAGGACTTGGGTTGTCTTTTCCTATTTTCTGGGGGTGTTTTGTGTAATTTGCACTGGTGTGCTGGTGTTTCTCGAGCATTCTCAACGCTGCGACGTGTTGTATGCTGTAATCGCCATGCTTGTTGAAAGAACACGTAGCTTTTCAAAAAAAAAAAACTAAAGTTCTAAGGCCTTCCACAGCGTACTCGGTGCCCAAAACATGAAAATTGAGTCCAAAACATGAAAATTGAGTCCAAAACATGAAAATTGTGTCGGCTCGTCAGCGATGCCATGCAAAATTAATCAGGCACCGGTCTCACAGCGTGTTGGTGCCCAAAACCAAAACGTGGGACCTACATGAGGATAAAAACCTGTGTTGGTGCCCAAAACCAAAACGTGGGACCTACATGAGTATAGAAACCTTTGACCAAACCAAACTTTGTAGCAACAGTTCAATAGTATATCAATATTTAATTGATTGATAAGTTTGGGCGGAGCAAGTAGGTGCTCCGGTTCCCACAAAAATATTCGTTTTGGGCACCGATGAAAGCATACGCTCTGGAAGGCCTAATGTAGTCCGCTAAAAATGCTAAAGTACTTGTGTTCGATACATCGGTATTCGCGACACTTATTTTCGGACAGAGGAGTACTACTTCCTCCGTTCTAATTTAATTGACTTGCTATGCACCAAATATGGATGTATATAGACATGTAACAAGTCTAGATACATCCACATGTGATGCATAGCAAGTCAATTAAATTGGAACGGAGGGAGTAGTTAGTAATTGAACGAAAGCAAATTCTGGCATCCAAATTTCATGTACACACAGATTTATTGGGTCGACGTCTGATCAGGACTGCCTCTTTGGGACCTTTTCTTGCTCCGAGGGCCTCTTTGGATCGCAGGTTGAAAAACTTGGGGACGTTTTCTTGCTCTGAGGCCTCTTTGGATCGCAGGTTGAAAAACACAGGAATAGGAAAAACATAGGAATCGTAGGAAAACTGTCAGAATAGTCGTTTGGATGAAACACATGAATAACACAGGAAAAGTGTCTCGATTGGAGTGGATGTTCAAATTTGTATGGAATTGAGACATAGGAATCTAATTCATAGGAATTTGGGTAGTACCATTCCTTTGATCAAAAGGCAATCCATAGAGAAAAAAAAATCCTAGATTGGAATACTACAAAAATCTTATGAAATTCCTACAATCCAAAGAGGTCCTGATTTACTGGTTTTTTTTATCGCGTATGTGCATTATTTTATCGATGATTTGCAGTTTGTAGAGTGATTAGGGTATACTATTAGATTCTCAACATTCTATTCCGGCTGCTAAAGGTTGGCGCTTGCGATTTTTCTTAATATGGTACTCCATGTGATGTCGTTTTGAGATCCTCTGATACAAGTTGAAGTCTTGAAGTTGGTTGTCGTGTCGCATACATGTATAGATTTATGGTTCATGCATCTTTTTCACACAAAAAACTATTTTATGGGTCATGCATGCCAAACAATTTTATCGAGGATGCTCAGTGGACAAGACTGTGATTAGAGCAGGCTAAGCGAAACCGGGGCGCGATTGCTGGAGTAAAGCTTCGTAATTTCGTGGAGATAAATAAAAGTAATAAAACTAAGAAACAGAGAACACTCGTTGGTCAATCAGACCGGTCTCCGTCCGTGCGTTTTCGTGCCCGCCACGCCGGCGAACTCCAGCGTCCTCGCTCGCTTTCAAGCGTTTCGTTTTCTTCTGGTGCGAGACGACGATGCACCAACATGCAGCGAGCGTGGACAGGACGCGGATCGGTGGCCGTTTTTCTCGGCACGAAACCGAGCCCAGCTCACGTACGCACTTTTGACTTGCTTCGCCGATCACGCGAGCTATAACAAGTGGCTGCCGTCTACCGTCGCCAGGCCGTGGCAAGTATTTGGAGCTCTTAAGTGCTGTACAGATCGAAGAGATAGTGCAGATATAGGGCGTGTTTGGTAGCCCATGAGCTTCTCAACTAGGACCTGGGTGTGCAAAAAACGTGCATTTGGTTGACTGGGCCAGCCCGCGTTCCTGTATCTGCACGAATCTTAAAGCAGACTGGGCCCGGCAGAGGAGGAACGGCCGAATCAGCCCGCGTTCCTGTATCTGCACGAACTTTAAAGCAGACTGGGCCTGGCAGAGGAGGAACGGCCGAATCGGCCGTTTTCCTTGGGCCAGGCTGAGGAGAGTCACGCGTGCCTCGCAGTTGCACGCGTTGGAAAGCGCGGGAGACGCGACGCTTCGCGTTAACTCCCCACTCCTGTCACCGCCCACTCTCTCTCTCCCTCGTCTCAACCTCTCCGCCTCACCGCCTCTCGGATGGCAGGCCCTCGTCCACCGCCGCGCCGCCCCTCGGCGACACCCCACATTCCAGGTGGGTGCACAACGTTGTCGTCCAGCAGATGTCGCCGGAGGAGCTCCGACGGCAGTTCCACGCGCCTTCCCCAATCTGTCACCGGGGGCCATCATCGATCGCCGCATCGATGGCAGGGCCATCCACGGCGCCCACGCCTTTCGTTCCAGCTCTGCGTGCGGCGGGGCCGACTGGATTGATGGCGCCGATGCCCGCGCCGCCACTGGTGTCCATTACCATGCCCGGCTACTCCAGACCATGGGCACCGCCTCCACCCCCTTCAGCGCCTGCACCGCCGGCGCCGCGTCCGCCCCTTCCACCGCCTGCACCACCGGCAGCACTCACGGTAAGTTCCGATCTATCCCACCTTGTCAGTTAGGGTTTCATGCCAGTACGAATCCACACTTTTAGGCTTTAATCTGAGCTTCTATATGCTAGATTAGTGTAGTATATGTCAGATTCTGATGTAGATGTTGCGATCTACTATGTATGTTCTTGTTCCGAGCTTGATTTGGGGCAAACCCCAAATCGTCATGTTCTTGGCATTGGTTTGTTTTTGGAGCATTTCCTCATTGTGCATGTGTTGTGCTCAGCTTGATTTGAGGTTTAGATGTTCCGATCTACTGTGTATAGCCAATGCACTGCTTGATTTGGGGTTTTTTTGCCTCAAATCCAGATTTCTTGCTTCTGCATTGATCGGCCATTGCTTGTTTGCATTGATCGCCCATTCCGTGTTTCTGCATTGCTAATGATCCCCTGCCTCGCTGCATTGCGATCGGCGCCTGCAAGTACTGCGACGAGCATGTTCAGCTCTAGTACTTCAAGAACACCGACGAGATAGTGATCGGGAGGAACTGGCCATATGTCGTCTACAAGTACAGTCTGGAGGTGGACGACGTCCTAGTCTTCAAGCTCACCGCCATGGGATTCAAGATGGACATCTACGAAAACGAGGACTCCACGGCTAGGTTCTACACTTGTCCTGAGCACGGCTAGTTCCAGCGTGCTAAGGTAAGTGCATTTTGATCAGGGGCATGTGATGCCCCTGTTAGTGTTGATCAGGGGCATGGGATGCCCCTGCTAGCTGTTAACCCGGGCTTAGAATGCCCAGAACTTGTTTTGATCAGGGTGTGTATGTCCCATGTTTGTTCATCAGGGTGTTTTTTGTCCCCTGATGTGATGTACTTAAGTAGTTTAGTTGAGCACTTAAACATCTACCATGCCAATATGTGTTAGTCCTTACGATTCTGTGCTTCTTGCTGCTTGCTGCTTACTGCTTGCTGCTTATGTTAGGGGTGGTAAGATGACCAGTTTTGAAACTGGTGAGCATAAAACTAAACCTGCATGCAACCAAACAGCCGTGTTTTGCAGCTAAACATCCCACAGCCAAGAATGCAGGCAACCAAACACGAAAATGCGAAATAAATAGGCAAAAAAGAAAAACGATATGCAGGCAACCAAACGGGTTGCAGAACTTGGCTCAGGCCACGTTTCACCTGAGCCAGGCCCGCCAGGGCCACGGAGACGGGAGGCCCATTTTTTGTGCGAGCAACCAAACACGCCCATAGAGATCGTGGTCTGGTACAGCTTGCGCTTTGTGAAGAAATAGCGGGCAGGGCATTCTATTTCTGAACGGAAAAGAGGAGTGAGCTCCGGAAGGTAGCTGGATTGTGGGTAGGAGTTTGCGAGAAATAAATTATGATGGACTAAAATTTCTGGCTAATGATTTGTTTTGTTGGATTGCGTTAAGACTTCGAATCTAGGATAAAAGGTGAATAGAAATCCCCCGCCCCACAAAAAAAAAAACATAATTCACCATTACTGTACGCACAAAGACATGTAGAAGATCCACTTGTCGAATCGCCGCAAATAGTACACCTCTACGTGCGAGAGAGATTAGCAATTGCTCTAAGCATATTGTTGGGGCACTGCGCCGATTTAGAGGGTGTTTCGTTAGGCTGTTTAGTTGGCTTTTGGTTTTGACTTATAAGCCCAAAAAGCACCTAAATAGGTGTTTTTGGCTTTGGCTTTTAACTTGTGTTGCACTATGGTATAAGCCAAAAGTGAAAAGGCAAAAACACCCTCTAACTTTAGGTGCTTTTGTGGCTTATAAGACAAGAAAAAAACCTATCCAAACACCCTCTTAGGCACGGATAAGAACAAGCACGCTAGAGTCACCAGATCAGAGCGACAATCTTGTTTGCAAATGCTTGAAAGAAGGGGCTTTGGAGATTGCAGTGACACACGGATGGTGAGACAAGTCTCACAAACAACAACAACAACAACAACAACAACAACAACAACAACAACAACCAACTCATCATCCATGAAGACCGGGCGGGATAGAAACTCTCGATCTACTTGGCGCTGCCAAACCAAGTGTGAGCTAGAGACAAGATTGGAACCGAATAACTTTTATTCGAGACAACACCACAATCATACTCCGAGCGAGTCGTAGGGACACCAAAACTAAAGGAAAAAATCATCCTGCATCAGATGAGAAACGAGATTCCTCTTTCCTCTACATCAGAGAGCTAGAGAGAACGGAACGTAGATTGGATCGGAAAGTGCCGGGTGTTTTTTTTACGATGTACGCCCATAGGTATACGTAACTTGTATTGATAATAGTATGAATACATAATTGATGCAAATACAAGTAATATAAAACTATGAGGATACAAGCGATTGTACTCCTGCATACCGTCCTCGTCGTAACTATCAAGCACCCACATCCTTCGTCGTCGGCAGAGAAGAACAACATCAACAGTTGGTCCACATATTGACGTTGAAGAAACCCATTGTCATGAGACGTTAACGAGCCCCGATAATCACCAGCCCCATAAGGCTGGATCATGCCCGATAAAGAACATCAGTCGGGAGTACTCTGAGCCTCTTCAACGCCTCTAGATATGCAACTACGGTGAATTTACCTATATGACAAGTTAACACTAAGCAAGGTAAGATACAAGTAGGAACTAGAGAGTAAGGAGTAACCGAACGGGAAGCACACGGAGACAAGGATGTATTCCTGAGTACCTCCTTTTTAGGCGAGTATGTCTCGTTGGAGGGTTGTGAGTTTCAAACTGAAACGCCACAAATGGCCTCACCCTATTCTCCGATGAATCTCGCCCAAAAGCTCAGTTCACCTTTCACTATCGGAATCCTTCAAGGCGGAATCTGGAGCCCTTACAACAAACTTGAGGCTCAACCCACAAAATGATTGGGGGCTCCCAATCACCACAAATCTGGCACACAAAAGTAGCAAGCAAGTAAGTACAACAAGATGCCTAGTTTTCCTAGTGGAAACTCTAGGGTCGAATCCCTCAAGTGAATGAGGGGGAAATGAAGAACGTTTTGGTGAAGTTGTAGATCCGGGCCTTCTCCTTCAATCCTCCAAAGATCAACGAGTTTGGGTGGAGGGATTGAGAGATCTATGAGTTTTGAACTTGCAACAATGGTGGTCAAAGATATTCTAGTCGAGCTACCCAAGGTTGAAGAAGGTGGGGGTATTTATACCCCTGCTGGAAATAGAGCCGTTGACGAAACAGGGGACCGGATATTCCGGGTCAAGTCATCACCGGATATTCCGGTCCACCGGATAGTCCTGTACATCTGGAAATCTTCGGTACCAAATATCCGGTGTCCATCAGAAGGGTTCAACAGCTGCGCGTTCTAGTACTTAGCAGAATTTCCACGATTCTTCATCTGGACCGGATATTCTGGTAGCTTCAAAATATCCGGTTGCAAATCTCCGGTGACCATCAGAAGCTGCAAAACTGGGTTGCTAAAAAGTACTTAGTCGATTTTCTCGAGCAACCCTGAGGACCGGATATTCCGGGTCAGACTGGGACCGGAATATTCGATTCCTTTCTGTGAGCAATTTGAACTAGCTATTTTCTTCTTTCTTTTTTATTTCGATGCAATAATGTTTTAATCACCTAAAACATGCATCACTTAACATCATATCAAATGGTCACTAGTGTTGTTGCCTAACATACAAAACACAAGGGATTAAAAAATGTTCTTTCACCGGATCCAGGGCCAACGCCACCCGCCCTTCAACATGCGGCTGGATCCCTCGCCATATTCCACGGATTTGCAACAGTCCACACCGCCACATTCTAAGAGTGACCCATCCCCGCCGCCACACCAAGAAGCAAGGGTTTCTAAGGGCATGTAAGGGCTTCTTTGATTCATAGGATTGGTAAATAATCCCATAAGATTTTTTCCTTCGAAGTCGCTTGATTCATAGGATCATTTCCCATAGGAAAAGTTTCTATAGGAATCTTGTAGTACAAACTTCATAGGAAAATAACATGAGGTCTAACCTCATGGAAAAATTCATTCACCACAGTCAAACACACTTCCTCTTCCCATAGGATTGGATTTGCCATGTCAATCCTATGAAATTCCTATTACTACACTTTCCATTCCTACGAATCAAAGGAGCCCTAAAATGGTTGATAAGACAATCATATTTTAAACCTGAGACGTAATTTAGATATGTACAGTGTGTTATTTGTTGTGCTCCGTTCGGATGTTCGCATTGAGAGCCTAGACATTATATTGGGCTGAATATCCAATACCCAGGATATTGATATTGAGACTGAATGTCTACATTTTCTGTTTGGATGTGTTAGATATTCGGATCGAGACAAGATATTGAGTTTGAATGTCAAATGCTGTTTGGATGGTGTAAAAGCAGTTTTTCGAGACATTGATAATTATACCGTTATATTCATGCCAAAATTGTACGAAACACCATTCTCTATCTATCTTTACAAGGTACAACCAAATTCTAGTTTTTGTTGGTAATACGGAATCCAATTTATCGAAATAGAATCAGCTCACTTGATTCCCCAAATTGACGACATATTTTCATAGCAACCCTATCAAAAACTACTCAGCACTTGCAAGATCGATTGCATTATCAGCATACAATCACGTGATGTATGAATCAATCGTCTTCAGGTCTGCGCCGTGCATGCACGCACCAGCCACGAAATCCAGGCCACACAAATAACTTCCAGCCACAAGATCCATTGCCGGACGATGGAGCCGGCGCGGAGGAGGCCTGCCGTGACGAGGCCGTTCATGGAGACCGGCAGCACCGCCTCCAGCGCGTGCACGCCGTCGGGGCTGCAGCAAGGGATTCCTGTGCGCCGGCAGCCAGAGCTCGTCAATCGAACCCTACCTGCAATGAAGATGGAGATGAGACACGAGGGAGAGACGGCGGGAGAAGGAAATGGCGCCGGGAAGGAGTAGAGTCGGGAGGCCGGCCGGGCCGTTGCCTCGCCGGATATGGAGGTGGAGCGGGAGGCGGTGTACCAGCGCAGCCGCCGCCGCCGCCGCTTGGTTGAGCTTAACGAGCAGGGCTGCGGGGAGAGAAGCAGGCGAAACAGAGGGACTCGACCTCTCGCGAACAGCTACGGGTCGTGAATATCTCACGATGTCGAGGCTAACCCCTCGACATTCGGTGCCCTCGTTTTTTGCCTTCCCGAGCCATCGCTCGATATTGAGCCTCAATACCTAGTTTCAATATCTATCACATCCAAACGCACTGATTTCATATATTCGGGGATGAAACCATCCGAATATCCAATATCTAGCCTCAATGCAAACATCCAAAGGAGGCATTAGTCTTATCTTACTCTTATCTTAGCTAAGATAAGACAAATCTCTTTTTTCCATTTCTCTCCTCTAACTCTTACTCTAGTAATCAAATCATTTTACATGCCCTAACAGTGAGGTACCCTGCGCCTTTGATATGCGGGATTCTAGGATTTCTTTTCCGTTTCCACAGTACTGGAGTTACACTGTTACAGGGATGCCTTGGCGCCTTGGGTACTTTCGTTTCGGCAAGCTACCAGATCCTTGAAGCACGCAGCACAATCTATGCCCCAAGCTTTTGCTTTGACGTTTGTCTTTTTCTTGATTTTGCAGCGGCAATCGTGGGTGGCTTTGCACTACCCTGTATCTGTATGCATGAGACAACTTCCCCATGTCTCCATCATCATCCTGAAAACGGGAACAAGTCCACACGGCATCCTTAGGGCTCGTTTGATTCGTAGGAATTCCACGGGATTTTCGTGGGATTCTGATCCTATGGATTTTTTCCTACCAAACCTGTTTGATACGAAGGAATTGAATCCGTAGGATTCTTTCCTATGGGATTTTGGCTAGTGTGTTCCGTAGGAATATTTCCATTAGGTCTGAGCTCTTGGAAATTTTCCTACGCCGCTCGCTCTGCTTGCTTGAAAGCCCAGACTCAAAATAACAATATTTTATTGCTCTTGGTTCATGTGATTTTCCTACACTGCCATCAAACAACCACTTGCGCCAATTCCCATCGTTTCCATCCCCGTAGGATTCAATCGGCAGTCCAAACCAATCCTCTACTTTTCCTATCCCTCCATGTTTCCTATACCTACGAATCAAACGACCTTAGTTTCTTTCTACTATCTGAGTGCAGGACTGCACGTGTTCCCTTGTTTTATTGGCATGCGAAATTAGAAAGAAGATACAGGGTAGTATTAGAGCAATTCTAGCGGATAAACTCTAGCAGATACCGGATAAGTTGGTACCCCAAAATCCTGTTCCCGGAAAATCAATTTCCGGTACCGCAAAACTGATGCCGGAAATTGGTACCCCAAAATCTTGTCCTTCCTTTTTTTTTTTTTCCTTTTGCTTCTTCTTCCTCTTCCCGCCGCCCCCACGCAGTTGTGCTCCTGCCCCTGCTCTCGCCGGCCGGCCGCGCTCGCGCGTGCCTGGCCGTGCCCGTGGGTGCTCGCCCCTGCCTCTGCTCTCGCCGGCCGACAGCGCCCGTGCGTGCCCAATCAATTTGAGCTAGCTCGATTGTCGCTTGGCTGTGTGCCAATCGTTGGAATCCATCGACGGCTGGTAAGTGCTAGCTCGCCCACGCTCTCTCGCGTGCGTGAGTGCTAGCTCGCCCGCTCGGCTGCTCGCTAGCTCGCCCGCTCGCCTGTCGGTTCATCATTTACGCCTGACCTCGTGTTTCCCGCACGATTTGGTCAAAATCGACCGGAATCGACAAGCCGTGGTGAAATACGGGTCGAATTTTGGCCGGAATCGAGATGGCGCGGTGGAAGTTGGCCGGATTCCGACGACTCCGACGACGGTGGGTGACGGTTGGGGTGAAGTTTTCTTCCCGCCAACCGTCGTTTTGTTATTCAGTTTACACAAAAAGTAGACTCGGAAACAGAATAGATGGAGCACGGGGGTGAAATATCATGTTCCCGGATAAATTTTCTGACAGTACCATATCTGGTATCTGGTCTAGCCAAATTTTCGCTCCGGACCCGAAAAAATGGGTTATTTTCCGGGTCGGGGCTTATCCGCTATCTGATTAGAGTTGCTCTTGGCAGTAATTATCAGCCAGGATTGCAGTTTTGCAAGAAAAGATCCTTCTCGAACGTCTTGGCTGTGAGCATTTCATTTTGTTTCGGTGTGAGACAACGATGCAGAAGCGGCGGCGAGCGTGGACAGGACGAGTATCGGCAGCGTTTTCCGCCCTCGGCACGAAACGCCCCAGCTCACGTATTCAGTTTTGACTTGCTTCGCTGATCACGCGAGCTATAACGAACAGCTGCCGCCTAGCATTGCCAGATTGCCGCTAACGTGTGACGGCTGTCACATCGTTTTGAGCTTTATGTGCTGTACAGCTGGGAGCCTGGGAGAGCTAGTCGATCGTCGGCGACATCTCAGTTCCTCCCTCTGTTCCAAATTAGATGACTTCCATTTGTCTACATGCGGATGTATCTAGATGTATAACAAGTGTAGATACATC
Organism: Poa pratensis; assembly: GCA_947311845.1. Lineage (NCBI taxonomy): Eukaryota > Viridiplantae > Streptophyta > Magnoliopsida > Poales > Poaceae > Poa > Poa pratensis. The sequence goes on along the minus strand of CAMZMU010000123.1, from coordinate 16,840,649 downwards.
CATATCTTGACAAATGAAAGTCATCTATTTTGGAACGGAGGGAGTACAAACTAGTACAGTTTTTTCGCAAAAAAAAAAAAAAAAACTAGTACAGTTATGGTCAGTTTTTTTAGAATGCTTGCGTGTATTCACCGAAGATCAGAGTACAAGAACAGAACATACGCACGCTACAGAAGCTTGGAAACAGAACACTGAATCCACACCACGCACAGAGGAAACTGCAACAAACACTACCACACACCACAAATCTGGACGAGAGAACACCTCCAACATTGTTGACGACTGCATGAACCACCTGACGCAAGCACCAGGATCATCGACGATGAACGAGCACAGCCAGGCCGCTCTCTCCTCCTCCAGCTCCGGACACCACCAGCAGCCCAGCTGCGCCGAAGCGTCCACCCAACTTCCTCCGAAGCACCGCAGCAACCTCCAGCGCGAGACGAAGAACAGAGCTCCACCTCCAGACATACCTCCTACACACCAGCACCTCACAAGCCCTGCAGCGCCGCAGGAGGAAACGACGCCGCGACGAGGGCAGGGTCGGAGGACGGGATCTCCAAAGCGCGCAGACGACGCCACCGACTCGCCAGCCGCCCGTAGAGAACAAGAGCCCACAAGATCCGCAGATCTTGGAGCACAAAAAAGCCCACCGAATCGACCGATCCGGAGGCCGCCAACGCCGGAAGCTTGCCGCCGCTGCCACGCATGGCCTCGCCGGGGTGGGGAAGAAGCTCCAGCACCCTTATTCCACGCCGCCGCCGCCTCCACCACCCAAGCCGCGCCGCCGGGAAACCTAACCCTAACCCTACTATCTACAAGCCTCGGGCACAGATCGGAGGTCCCTCCACTCGCCCACCGCCGCACGGACGGCCGGAGAGGGAGGGGACCGCCGATCCGGCTGTCGGCGGAGCGCAGGATCTGGGAGCTCTCCCTTTCGCCTTTCCGCCTCGCACACCACTGTTCACGGGAGGGGAAAGGGAACGGTGCAACTTCCGGATACAGTTATGGTCAGTTAGTCACACAAGTAGGTAAAGGATGATCTAGCTTATAGCTTACTTCTGAACCTTTTTGTTGGAGAAGGTTGTTTTCGATGAACATGCCAATTTAGATCTTTACAAGACAGGGCAATTAGAATGCTCATTCGATTAAGTGAGAGCTCGAATCAGGTCTTAAATCCTTCGTTTTGTATTAGATTCGAGATGCTTTTTTCAATCTTACTACTCATTCGTCCCAAAATAAGTGTCTCAAACTTGTCAAAAAGTGAATGTATCTATACTTGTTTCATGTCTAGATATATTCATTTTTTGACAAATCTAAGACAGTTATTTTGGGACGGAGGGAGTACTACATTTTGCAGCAGGACATCCTACATACCGGATGCATTTGTATACAGCTAGCGGCTGAACGCAGCATTCAAACAACCAAAGAAACTGAACAAACAAACGAAGCCACCATCTATGTTTCTTCTACCTATAATCCAAGATCAGATCATCATCGAATCGGTCGCGCAATGTACACGTGATGATGCCGTAGTATCAGTTGTTGTTGTCCTGTTTTCCATGGGGCAGCAGCTTGAGGGCCTCCATGAAGGTGATCTTGAGCCTGCCCAGGTGCGGCCTCACGTTCTGCTTGTCGAGGTACACCGTCTTGAGCGCGTCCCAGCCTTGCTTGTGGATGGAGGCCGGGTCCTTGAGCACGGGGTGGTCCTTGGGGTACTGCTCGCTCAGCGTCGTCTCGTCGAGCTGGATCATGTACTCCATGTAGTGGATCTGCATGTCCGCCGACGGCTCCTTGAAGGTGCCGCGCGCGAGCCACTCCAGCCCGCCGTAGGGCACCACCTGGATCAGCACGGCGCCGGCGGGAAGGAACACCATGTTCGTCAGCCCGGCGCCGTGCACGCCCACCATCACGTCCGCCGAGTTCACCAGCCGCGCGAACTTGGACACGTCGCTGATGTCCGGCTCCCCGACCCGCACGTCGAACCCCAAGCTCATGGCCATGTCCGCCATGGCGCGCTCGTTCAGGAACGCGCGCGAGTTACGCCGGGCGATGATCAGGAGCCGCGGCCGCCGCCGGATGTCCCACCGGTCGCCGCTCGGCTCGGCCGCGGCGCGTGCCAGCCCAAACGCGCCACGCAGCATCGCGCGGAAGTCCACCATGGACTGACCCGACGGCGTCTTCGTCGCGTCTATGCCGAGCTCCTTGTGGAACGTCGGCCCGACCACCACGTTCCCGTAGCACCGCACCTCGTCGTCGTTGTCGATGTCGATCACCTCGTACTTGCTCAGCTGCTGGAAGATCTGCAGGTACCGGTTGGTCCACCACGACTTGAAGCTGCTCACCAGGAACTGGACCTCGCCGCCGAACCGGTGCGCGGTGATGAACGCCGGGATGAGCACGTCCGTGTAGTCGTGGAACAGGTTGCCGGTGAACCCGCCAGTGGACATCACGAAAGCCGTCGTCGTCGCGGAGTTGTTCACCGTGCACTGCGGTGGAGGAGGAGTCGCGCCGGCGCCGGAGGAGAGGGGCCGGAGGGTCCACTCCTTGACGTACGACTGCGCGAAGGCGTCGTGCTTCCGGCAATACGGCCTTATCTTCCACTCATGATCCAGCGGGCTGACGTGGATGGTCTGGCTGCGGCCCTGCACGCGGACGTCGCCGGCGGCCTCGCACGTGTCCGACCGCCGGCTCGTCTCGTAGCACACCGACTTGCTCACGCGGTCCGTGGCGGCAACGACGACGGCAGTGTTGCTCGTGCTTACGCCGCCGCCGGACGTGTCGGCAGGTTTGGGGTGACTTTCTTCTTCCTCTTCCTCTGCTGCAGATTGCAAATTCAGCTCAGCATCAGATCCGGTGCTGATCTCCACAAACCCCACCCAAGAGCTAACAAATCAATGTTACATGAAGCAAGAGTATCTTACCAGTTGAAGCTGCAGCTTCACCGGCGATCGCCATCTTGACACTTTCCTTGCTCACCATCCCCTGCTGCTCCTCTTCTTTGAAGGCGTCCCCTGTCTTGCCTGCAGCAGCAAGCGAATGAAAAGGTCAAACCGCTTCTTCAGGATCACCACTTCAGAACCAAAAACATAAAAAAATAACACGAGCAAGATCCAAGCGTACCGATGGGGGAAAACCTTGCCCGGATGACGGAGAGCAGGAGGAGGGATCCCAGCATGAAGACTATCAGCGCCGCATTCCCCAGCCTCCTCCCTTCCGCCCTCGACAGGTTCCTGTTAGGCTTCATGTTCGCCCTGACCTCTTCTTCCCTCCCTTTCTCTCTCTGGGCTCTTTCTACGACTAACAATCAATTCTTTAACTATCGGGTTGGTTCTTATACCGCAGGAGGGAAGACGAGGCAAATGGCAGAAGAAACTGCGTGACGGAGCACCACTTTCTTGTCGTTGAACAGGGCAAAGGTTGAAATGGTGGTGGAGTTGACCGGGGAGGCGACAACGAAAGCTTAACACGCGACGAAGACACGATGTGTTATACTACGTGGAAAGCTAACTTCTATGGCAAATGGAAAATGGCAGGAGAGACTTCGGAGCGTATCCATCAGAAGTGACCTGAGCCGGCTGCTCAGCAGATCTCGCTGTTCTGTCAGTGGCGCGACAGTAACTAATCACGCTTACCGACACCGTTGCTGTCGTCCGTTGGCTCCGGGATAGTTTACTGACTTCAAGGCAGATGGCACCGTTGGGGAAAAACGAGCGGCGGGAACCCAAAGCGAGGTCACTTCCATGGCTCCAAGCTCCTTGTTTTGTCCTGGACTCCTGGTGTCCTCCTCCTCGGGACAGTGACTACTGATGAGTTTGCTTCACCTACCGACGAGTTTTTCGGTTCTTTGGCTGTTAGCTCGGTTGATGATCTTTGACCTCGCTCTTAATCGATGTTGCCTCTGGCCTTTGGGTTGTCTATATGAGATGACGAAATTCCACCGATTATGAGTTAAGTTATTTTATTTGCAACAGGCATTACCGCCAATCTTTAATTATCAAATTAATAAAGCACCAAAAAAAGAAAGTACATGTGCTGAGAAACAGCTTCTAAGGCGTAAAACGACAAGCGAAATGAAAAAAAGGTATAATTTAGAATAGTCAATTTAGGGGGTAAGCGGCATAATTTTCCATATCTGATTTTTAAAAATCTGATGGATAAGAATATCCGAATCTAAAATGCGCTCGAAAATGTGGATTATCTGAAAATTATTTAGGATTATGAATCTTTCAAATTTGATTATCTTTTTTTTTTAGTCAAAACTCAAGGTCAATCTGACGAAGCTGGTAGTTGTTGAGTTCACGAATTCAGTTGGCAAGCATATCTAGGTTTGAATTCTATCACCAGCTAGTTTGTTGGTTTAACTATTCAATTTATACTTTATATTATATCGCCAGTGTTTGTTTTCCAGTCATGTCTCAATTTTCTTAACAAATTGATTTGCAAGGTTGAAATGTTAAATCCTTCTTAATATTTCATAGAGATATATTTCTCCAGTAAGATATTTATTCATATAGTTTTGTTTCTGGACCGAGATCTTGTTTTCGATTTGAATCCTCGAGCAATATACCCGTATTCCAATCCACAACCTGTCATTGTCTATTCCGCTCTAAATTTAGAAAAATATAGTAAATCATATGGTATAATAAAAAATCTGATCCGATACGTTCTAGTTAACGGAAAATGCTACGTCCCCAACCTCCACCACAACCTTATCTCTACGTCTCTTGAATCATCCAGGTTGCATCTCTTTCCCATAGACTCCACTCCCAAATCGAGCTTTCTAAAAATAATACTGCAATGATTTAATGTAATAATATATAGTACTCCTAATCCATAAAAAAACTTAATAAGTGTCGTAGTTTTGAACTAAACCCACTCAAAATTGGGACACCTATTTTTTGATCGAATGGAGTATACTTTATGGTATCAAAGCGGGGTCCACCATAGAAGTCGACTAATGTTTTTATTTATTTACTAGCAAAAGTGCCCGTGCGATTGCAACGGATATCCAGATTTTGAGTACCGGTTTATTTTTTTATCGGAGGGGGCTGGGACTTCCGGTTACCATGGTTACCGGACGATATTCTTGGACAAACATTTGAAATTTAATCATAAAATGTTAAAATAAATAAAAAATGATTTTGTGAGAAATAATTCAGCTTAAATTCAAATGTACCAGGTTTTTTCTCTCGACAAACACATTCACCGGGGGGGGGGGGGGGGGGGGGGGGGGGGGGGGGGGGGGGGTGGTGAGAAGTTCGGTTACCGCGGTATTCCGACCGGTAACCAAAACCTTGACGGATATAGAAAATTGATATGTGCTTGCAGTTTTGAAAATAAGAATAGTTTGTACCCCTACACACATGTTAGGTAATTTCATCTTTGTTTTGACCGTAGGCAAGTAAAAATATGTTGAATTTGAATCCAGTATCACTCCACTTGTTCCACTATGTAACATTCCTCAACATCGCTTAATTTTAATCTTGTGAAAAGTGACTCGTGAACAAACCAACATAATTTTCAATGCATCAAGCAATTTTCAGCACTATTCAGTTCTAAATCATGGTCCAAAATCAGTACAAAAGTTGATTGATGGAACACTATCCTACCCCTTCCAATGGACAAAAATAAACTCGTAACGTGTTGTAAGCAGACCAAATTAAATAACACAAAATTTCAACCCGGGGCCTAGCAAAATCCAGGAAAGCTACGGAGGAGGTCTGGTGGGAGGTCGCGTGTGCTGGTAGCTTCGGTGGCTACGGGTTTGAGTTCAGAAGGCACTGAAATCAAATACAGCAAAGCTAGCTGTTCAGAATTCAGAAAACGAGCGTGCTACTAAAACGGCACGGCACTTGAGACTTGAGCAGCCAAGAACTGACAAAAAGGATCAATGGTCAATGGATCAAGTCGAACACGACCAACTTCCGGTACTTGTCGCCTGCAATGGACTTCGTGATAGTCTTAGGGTTCACGACGTCATCGTTTTGCAGGCTGCCGTAGTAGCCCTCCTGCACACGAATATGGTCCTGAACTCCTGATCATAATATTCTCCGGCGCGAGCCGGCGTCCTCCGCCGAGCGGAGGATCTGGGCAAACACTTCGCGGCCGGGCGCGATGCGGAGAAAGGAGCTTCTCCGGTGCGAGCCGGGCGTCCACCGCCGGCTGAGGATCTGGGCTTACACTCGGCGGCCGGTCGCGATGTGGAGGAAAGAGCCAGCCAGCCAGGGGGGCGGCATGGTCAGGAAGGCGCAGGAGCAGCGTGATCAAGGATGGAAGACAGGGACGTACGCTATCGCAGGTCGATAGGCAAAGCATTTTAACGGAAAAAAATTGTACGGGTCGACAAAACGTTTTTTTTACTTACCGGTGGCAGTGGGAGTAATTATTATTAACTTTGAGGTCAAATCCAATGACGTACCAAAAGAAACAATCCTTTCTTTATTCAATCCTTTCTTTATTATTAGGTACTAGTTGAATGACCGTGCGTTGCAACGGGCCTTTTAAGTTTTTTCATGTCATATAATTCAAGCCATGCAGGGAATACTTGTGAATGCGGCGTGTGTTGCCAAACGGAACTAAAAATCATATACACACTCATCAATAGTTGATCTAATTTAGAAATGTGGTTCATATTCCAATTCAGAAAGTTAGTCAATTCCACTTCAGAAATGTAGGTCAAACAAGAAAGCATGTGGTTCCTAGTCATATAAGGAAAATATTCTTTCTCCCCGTCTCTTCTTTGATTCTTTCCACTTGATATAAGGAAAATATTCTTTCTCCCCGTCTCTTCTTTGATTCTTTCCACTTTACAAGAAACCATCATCTCCTGGCAAGAACATAAAGCCGCATATTTGTCCTGGCCCCTCATTCCCCTCCAATTACTTTCTCTTCATCTATCATAGTTGTCGTCGTTTAAAAATTTATCATCTCATCTTACCAATCACTCTGGTGTTATAAATGATAGCAAGAAAATGATGAAGTAGCGGAAAGATCAAACAGCGGGGACACGACATTTAACGTGGAAAACCCCTCCAACAATGGAGGAGAAAAAACCACGGGCGCCAGCCAGCATTACTTCACTATATCGGGTGAGGTTACAAACGTCGTGGATTTATAATGTATGGCTTACCCCAAACGGTGGCTTACAAGATGTATTTATAGTGGTACAAAACCCTAAGTCAGCTGCAGTCTGACTCCGGGGCGCTCCGCTCTTCTCGTCACAAGTTGGCCTTTATCAGTATATATACGAATTTGGATCAACATAAAACAACACTCCACCTTGAGACAAATTTCATCTTGTAGCATGAACGAGAAACTTCACCCTGAAATAACAAAGAAAACACTTTCGGCGTCAAATAGCCTCTTGGGCTAGACAGTGATACCAACTAAGTCTGAGCAAAGCTCAAACTTAGTAACAGGAACTGGCTTTGTCATCATATCAGCAGGATTATCATGAGTACTTATCTTGCATACCTTCAGCTTACCTTGTGCAACAACATCGCGCACATAATGGTATTTGACGTCAATGTGCTTTGTTCTCTCATGGAACATCTGATCCTTAGTAAGGTAAATAGCACTCTGACTATCACAAAACTGGTTAATGCAAGTATCATCTCCACAAAGCTCAGCAAACAAATCTTTCAGCCAAACCGATTCTTTACATGCTTCAGCAATAGCCATGTACTCTGCTTCAGTGGTACACTGGGCAACAACGGATTGCAACGTTGCCCTCCAACTCACAGCACAACCACCAAGCATGAACACATAACCTGTGAGGGATCTCCTCTTATCCAAATAGGCAGCAAAATCTGAATCCACATAGCCTGCGAGTCCCTCACCAGTCTTGCCGAACTTCAGGCAAGCATTGGATGTGCCACGAAGGTACCTGAAAATCCACTGAACAGCCTTCCAATGTTATTTATCAGGATTAGCCATGTATCTACTAACAAAACTCATAGCATATGATAAATCTGGACGTGAGCAAACCATGACATACATTAAAGAACCAACATCACTAGAATATGGAACTCTGGACATGTACTCAAAATCCTCATCCGTACTAGGACATTGTTTAGCTGACAATTTAAAGTGAGGAGCAATAGGAGTACTAACAGACTTTGCATCATGCATGTTAAAACGATGAAAAACTTTCTTAATGTAATTTTGCTGACTAAGAAACAACAAACCAGAATTTATGTCACGGGTAATCTCCATACCTAAAATTTTCTTAGCAGCACCAAGATCCTTCATCTCAAACTCGCTGCTCAACTGTGATTTGAGAGCAGCGATATCTCTCTTGCTCTTGGCAGCAATCAACATATCATCAACATATAATAGCAGGTATATAGGCGATCCATTGACAAACTTAATTGACACACATCTATCAAATTCAGACCTCTTAAAGCCATGTGACAACATAAAAGAATCAAACCTTTTATACCACTGACGAGGAGATTGTTTCAAGCCGTATAAGGACCTTTTCAACTTACAAACAAGATCCTCCTTACCAGGCATTATGAACCCTTCTGGCTGGTCCATGTATATATCCTCCTCCAACTCTTCATGCAGAAATGCAGTCTTCACATCTAACTGCTCAAACTCAAGATCACCCATAGCAATAATACCGAAAAATGTACGAATCAAACTATGCTTTACAACTAGAGAGAAAACATCATTATAATCAACACCTGGAATTTGACTGAAACCTTTTGCAACTAACCTTGCCTTAAACCTCGGAGGCTCACTAGGAGATAAACCCTCCTTTCTCTTGAAGATCCACGTACAGCGGACATCCTTCTTTTTCTTAGGCAAGCGCATAACATCCCATGTGCCATTTTTCTCGAGTGATTGCATCTCTTCTTGCATAGTGATATTGTAACATCCCAAATTTGTAACCCAGCTTTATTAGTCAAAAATTGTGGATCAACAAAACTTTTGTGTGTTTGTTTGACTATGGTTGTTTGAATTGTTGTTTGCTCTAAATAAAAACTTGAAGAAAAGAAAAGAAATTAAAACAAGTGCTAAAACAATGAAAAATAATGTGACAAGTGTCACATTAAATCTCCAAGTGAGAATTCAAGTTTTCTTCTAAACAAAAAAAAATTCAGTGGAGAGAATGTGATCCCTCTCATTTCATCCTTAATACTTTCCCTCTCTCTCTATTTTAAATTATATTCCTAAATTCTATTTTCAAATTTCCAAATGTTTCTTTAACGTTGGAAAATCATCAAAATCACCAAGCTACACTTCCAAAGTAAATAATCCAGTGGTACCACAAACCTAGGAAAAGTATTTGGAAACAAACTATGAAAAGAAATTTTAGAAATTCAAATTTAGGTTTGGTTCGGGAATTTGGTCGAGCACATGGTGATCATCACCATGTTCTTCCCTAACCCGAAAATCCAACCCAAAATTGGAGCTCAATTCGGTGAAATCGAGCACCCCAGCAGCCCCCACTCCTTCCTCTCACCTCACTCACTCGAAGGACGACGAGGAGACGTGCTCGTTGACCCCAGAGGAGGCAGGCCAGAGGCGCCACGCCATTGCCGTCCTTGGCGAGCTGCCGCCCGGGTCACTTCCGTGGAGAGGCCGACGCGAACCCGAGGCGACGTCGCGCCGTGTCCACCGCACTCCACGCATCCCTCTGCTCCTGCCCGACGAGACCACCCCGCCGCAGAAGCCCTCTGGCGTGCACACCGTCCGTGCCAGAGCACGCCGCGCGTCATGACGACGCCGAGGTCAACTACGAGCACCGCACGCCTCCGCGCTGCCCCACCTCACCCCTCTGGTTCCATCAGCTCCACCGCGTCGTGTACGAGCACCACTGCCCCTCTGGTGCACCTCACGCACCCTACCCGACCCCAGCGCACGCGCCCGTGCTCGCCGCACGCCACTGCAAGCTCGCGCGCAACCTCTGCTTCCCCTCGACCACCCGACCGCACCTGCATCACTCCCTCGCTCACCGCAACCTCCCAGACACCTCCGTCTGGACCCCGCGCCTCTCCTCTCCTCTCCCCACCACCGTGCCATGGAGCACCGAGCACCTCCACCCGCTATAAAAGCACCCCCGCACTCCCTCCCCTCTCCACACACCTCCACCACTTCCCTCTCACACCCCTCACACCCGTGCATCGCCAGGAGGGCGAGCACTCCACCACAGCCACCGCGCACAAGCACGGCAGTGCGCTGCCACGCCGAGGAAGAGGTCGATCACGGCCAGGTCGTGCCTCTCTCCCTCTGCCTTCTCTCTGCCCCTCACACGCCTCACCATTACACACTAGCTCACCCGCCGCGTTTTGCCCGTGTTTCATGCACAGCAGCGCCGCGGAGGACTCGCCGGACTTGGAGCACGGCCGCGGAGGAGGAGCCGAACACGCGGCCGTCGATTGGAGCCATCCCAGCAAGCACCACTCACCCCAGAGCTTCCCCACTCCCTCCGCCGTCGATCCCCGTCATCTCCGCCACCACCCGAGCCCCCAGGTGAGCGAATCGAGAGCACCGCCGTCGCCGGAGCCACGGCGCCGCCAGAAAATGGTCGCCGCCGTGTCGTTGATCCTCAGCCGTAGGATTAGAGATCAAGGGTAGCGTACCGTTTCGTTTAAGTAGACACTGACTGGTGGACCCCACCCGTCAGCGTTTTAAACTTAAACCCGCGCGCGAAACGTTTCCCACTGAGTCGCTGACGAGTGGACCCCACCCGTCAGGGATCTCATCTTTATCCAGTAAATTCGAATTTAAATCCTCTCTGAATTCAGTACTGGACACTACTTTGAAATTCAATATATTGAGATTTAGGAATCCAAATAAATCAAACTCAAATGTTCTGTAAAGCTTATGAAATTCTTTAACTCACCAAAGTGGTCTCATCTCATTTAGTTAAATAATAAAAGTGTAATAATAAAAGTGCTCCAGAAGGTTTAAAATACCAAAACAATTGTTTCTGGAGTTATTTTAGTCCAATTGACTTGAAACCAATTGTGGTAGCTTTGTATTGGGATCCTTTAGCTTCCCAAATTTTGGTAGAATTAATTGAGCAGTTTAAAATCTTTAGCATCCAATTGAATGTTAGTAAACCCTACTGCACTAAACTAATTAATGTGAATTAATGTTAAGTCCATTTGAGTTAGGACCAATTTTGTTAGAGCACTTGCAGCCAAGGTTAGTTACCCCTAAAAGGATTTAATTTTGGAAGCAACATAAATTATTTGGTAGCTAAAACTTGATTAATGAGGTTCTGGTTTAAAACAATTGTGTAGGGAGTTTGATAACTCCAAAAGACCTCAATCCAATTGAGTTGTCTTCTACACACCAGTAGCTATCCATAGAAATTTAGTTTGAATTTTTGTGACCAACATAGATTAAATGGTGAATTGTTTGGTGTACAACTAGTTTCTGCCTTAGTTTAAAAAGAATTAAATAAAGTTTAATTCAATTAAATTGAAACCACCTTGTGTTGTTTGGTGTATGCAGTAGATATTTATAGTATTTGTGCTTGTATTGTTGTGTTGATGCTTGAGTTAGTGTAGTGATTGTTTGTTTTACTTGTTTAACGTTTAGACGATACCGTTGACGGATTTATCGAGGAAGGAGGTTTTGTTGAACCAGAAGATCAGGACCAGTACCACTTTGTTGAGCAAGGCAAGCTACTTCACTGAGCTTGCATTTATATACATCTACTTTGATCACATGAGTTATTCAAAAGTATCAATAATTTTGGAAAAACCCTTTTTACAAATATATGAAAACTATTTTTGCCACCCTATGTAGAAGTATAGGTAGTTATTTAAAACTATAGGATGGAAAAAACAATGTTTGTTCAAAACTCCTTTGAAAGTACTGGAATGGAGATGAAATGCCGAAAGGTCGGTATTGAAGTGGAGAAATGGAGAATGGGGATGTTTATGAAAAATGCACATTGTGTCCTTGTACTTACGCCCCAGCCGAAAATCTGTGCGACCACATTTACCCACATATGGGCAAGGGCGTAGTCATATAATTTGCTCGTGTTAGTACTGGATGCCTCAATAACGAGGATAACCTCGTTCCATGAGGGGATGGTCTGAGGACCTACCCCCTGACCTGGGTCCTCTTAAGTGAAGTCTACCGGAAGCCGGTATGAGTGTATTGGAGAAAGAGGATTGAAGGGCTCCCTTGGGTCCGCCGGACAGAACTACGAGTCCTCACACTTAGTTTCTGAGGATTTAAGTGTCGATGGAAAGTGTCGTAGAGGCAGGGTCCTATACTAGCATGAGCAAAGGACAGGCTACGGCCGGAAACTCAACTTCGCATACCCTGGTATGGCGGGACGTGGCTGACACGATGAGTGACCGGATGAGTGTGGGAAAAGCGTGCTACCTCTGCAGAGGATAAAAACTATTCGAATAGCCGAGTCCTCGGATATGGACAGTTGGGAAGAACTACTAAGGCCATGTGCAAGTTTTGAGTCAAGTTTTGAAAAGTGTGGGAAGTGAAGATGTTGTTTCTAACCTGTACCAATGAGTTGGTACGAGGCTTTTGTGGCTTGGCACCATGTTGAGACATGGTCGGAAAAAGGAGGAGTTTTGGAGAAGTAATTAAAATGATGATTTCTTAAGGATAGCTATAAACTTCTTCTTCCCTTTTCAGTAAAGATTTAGAGATCTACATAAATAAAAGTTTTAAGAAATAAAACTAAAACTAGAGCTTACTCAAGTTGGGGTAGTTTGCGAGTACAATCAAATGTACTCATATTGGTTTCGTCCCTGGCTATTGTCTTAGCCAGATTTCGAGGAGCCCTACGTTGAAGAGGAGTTTGGCGACGTCTATGCAAACTAGGATCTTCATAAGTCAGCTGCCTGTCGGGTGTTGTTAGGATGGATTAGCTCTACTACCGTAGCTTCCGCTGAATAAAGACGATTGGCCCTTGAAGGCACCTATGTATAATTAGGCCAGTATGGCCATGTTTGTAAGACTTTAAACTCGGTATTGTATGGATGTAAACTTTGCTATTCAGTTCGGATTATGTGCAACGACAGACTGATCATGGGATCGTTGTGTTAAGCATAATCGGGTATTTCGGACGGCTAGTCCGGGGTCCCCACAGAGCTGGTATCAGAGCCATCCTGACTTTAGGAGACCTTAGTTAACATGGGCGTTAGCTAGGAGTTACAGAAGTTAATTTGTAAAACAAAGGAGTGAAGTATTTTCGAAAATTTCTTATCTCCCCAACCTTCCCATTTATTTAAAAACCTTACACTCATTAAGAGTCATCTTTTCTTGAACCCTTAAAATTTTGCACACTTGTCCCTCCATTAAGTTTACATTATGTACTCATGGCCCTTAACTAACTTAAAATTTTGCTTAAACCTGTAGATGGCACCCAACGTCACCGAGTTCGTCCAAGTTAGGAAGGATGGCCTGCTGATGTTCGAGCAGGACTTGTACGAGTTGAGCCAGATTTTGGGACGCCCTGTTCCAGAGTTTGAGGGAACTCAGGTCGATTCCCTCGGTGATGGGAACCTGTCCTGGCTCATCAAGTCGTCCGTCCGAGGCAGGATTCAGCCTCCCCGCTCCAAGGACTTGGTCTACACCACGATGGACACTACTTGGGTTGACGGTCTGGCCCGAGTTATGCAGAGGCTGCTAGCCCGCCTTTGTGAGGAGCACAAGGACGAGCTGGTTGGCACTCGTTTCCAGTACTTCGGGAGACGTGACGATGAGGGAAACCCCACCTACCCCGCGCAGCACACTCTCTTCGGCGAGTACATCACCGACATGGAGGTGCTACTTCACGACACCCAGGAGAACCTGCGCGATGCTAGACTCAAGGTTCACTTCCAGCGTAGCTCCCTCGACGATGCCCGAGTCCGTGAGACCCAGCTGAAGTGGGAGAATGACAATCTCCGCCTGAAGCTGGCCCGTCAGAGGAGGACTATCGTCAGGCTCCGCAAGAAGGTAGCGAGCAGAACGAGATGATAGACGAGATGGAGCAGCAGGCGAACGAGATGGAGGAGGAGGGCGAGGATCTCCGCAAGGAGAACAGTGCCTTCATCAGCGATGATGAGGACTACTTAGAGGAGATGGACTACGAGGAGGACGACGAGGAGGAGTTAGTTGACGAGGAGGAGGAGCCGTCTGAGCCAGTTCTCGAGGAGGAGGATCCCGAGGAGCCACCCTACGACTCAGACGTTGAGATCGTCGAGCCTGAGGTTCCACCTCAGTAGTTGAGCGACGAGAGCACTACCTTAGGACTGTGTCGACCCCCTATGCGAGTAGAGTTTATGTGATGGTTCCTAGGAAACCATGTGTATGTACATTAGGTGTAGTAGGATGTTGTAAGCTTGATGTGTGAACTCCTTGATGTGATGATTGTGTTGAATAAATGTGATGGTCTTGTTTGACTAGTGTTTCATCAACCACCCCTTTGTGACTTCATCGTTAGCCAAAGCCTTTTGCCTTGCCTCTTATATCGTATCTATTCCAGGATGACGAACACTCGCCACAACCAGCACGCGAACCACCACCACCACCGGAACCCACCCTGCCAACTGCTTGCGATCATCATGGAGGATCGCCAAGCTGCCCGGGAAGAGCGTCAAGCTCATCTCGCCGCCCTGCAGCAACTTGCCGCTGCCCACGCCAACCAGAACAACAATGGTGGCAATGGCAATGGCGACGAGGGTGGAAATCAGCGCTCTACCCTGAGTGACTTCCAGAAGACCACACCGCCTACCTATTCCAAGGGACTTCATCCCCTGGAAGCAGATGACTGGATCCGCACTATTGAGAACGACCTGGAAGTTGCCTCGGTAGGAGAGAATGAGAAGGTCCTGTATGCTACCCACTACCTTGCTGGACCTGCAAGAGCTTGGTGGGAAACTACCAAGACCCTCCAGCAAGCGGGTCATGTCATTACCTGGGAGGAGTTCAAGGACAAATTCCGCAAGAAGTTCATCTCTAGCGGTCTTATCGAGAGGAAGAAGGATGAGTTCCGTAAGCTAAGGCAGGCAGGCAGAGATGTGGTTGGTTATCTGGATGAGTTTACCGATCTTGCTCGGTATGCTCCTGAAGATACCGACACGGAAGAAGAAGATGGAGCGCTTTCTGAACGGACTCCATGATGAGATGCAATGTGCCTTGGTTGTCCATGACTTCCGTGATCTGGAGTCACTAGTGGACAAGGCCATTCAGCTGGAGACCAAGCGCAAATCCATGTTTGAAGGCCGCAAGAGAAGGATGAATATTCAGGAAGGTTCCAGCAGCCAGAAACCTCGCACCTTCCAGCCAGCACCCAAGCCAGTTTATCGACCACCCCCAGCTCCACGTCCCAACTATCCCAACCGTCCCAACAACAACAACAATGTCCCCCGCCCAAACACCAACAACAACTACCACCCCAATGGCAACAATCGTCCCGGAGGAAACACCAACTTTTACCCCTACTGCCAGCGTTGTCTGCTTTGAATGCGGCAACAAGGGTCATTACTCCCGAGACTGCCCCAATCCCAAGAGGAATGTCAGCGCCCCAATGCACCAGCACCCAACTCTGGACAAGGCCGTAATGGAAATGGAAATGGCAAGAATGCTGCACCCCGTGGCAATGCTGCTGTTGCCAGAGGCCGTCTGAACCACATCAACACTGAAGAAGCCCAGGAAGCGCCAGATGTTGTGCTGGGTACGTTCCTTGTCAACTCAGTACCTGCAACTGTCCTGTTTGATTCTGGTGCTACCCATTCCTTTGTTACCAAGGAGTTTGTTGTTAAGGGAGGTCTAGTCGGGAGTCTCTTGTCCAAACCCCTGCTCATACAAACCCCAGAGTTCCTAGTAGAGACCAAGCTGTTTTGTCCCGACGTCTCTCTTGAGATCAAAGGAGAGAATTTCCAGCTGACCTAATCATTTAGGAACCCAAGGCATAGATGTCATTCTGGGTATGAATTGGTTAGCAAAGTATCATGGTCGTATCGACTGCGCCAGAAGAGCAGTATCTCTCACCACAGACCAAGGAACCGAAGTGGAGTATGCATCACAAGCCAACCAATCCCAACCCGTTGTCATGAAGGCATAGCCCGACCAGCTCTAGATGAGATCCGTGTTCCACCTATTCAAGGATGTTTTCCCGGAGGAATTGCCTGGTATGCCACCAGACCGGGATATTGAGTTCGTGATTGAACTTATTCCTGGAACAGCCCCTATATCCCAGAGACCCTACCGGATGAATCCAGAAGAACTGGTGGAATTGAAGAAGCAGTTAGCTGATCAGCTCAGTAAAGGTCTGATTCGCCCAAGCGCATCACCTTGGGGATCACCCATCATCTTCGTGGACAAAAGAGACGGTACCACACGCCTGTGTGTGGATTATCGCAAGCTCAATGATGTAACCATCAAGAACAAGTACCCCTGCCCAAGATCGAGGATCTGTTCGATCAGATGAACGGAGCCCGAGTCTTTTCTAAGATCGATCTTCGGACAGGTTATCACCAGTTGAAGATTCGAGAGTCTGACATTCCCAAGACCGCCTTCACCACCCGATACGGATTGTTTGAATACACCGTTATGTCCTTTGGCTTGACCAATGCCCCTGCTTATTTCATGAATCTCATGAATAAGATCTTCATGGAGTACCTCGACAAGTTCGTGGTTGTCTTCATCGATGATATCCTTATCTACTCCAAGACGAAGAAGAGCATGCTGAACATCTGCGTTGGTTTTGGAGACCCTCAGAGAACACAACTGTATGCCAAACTTAGCAAGTGTGAATTTTGGCTAAGTGAAGTGGCATTCCTCGGACATGTTGTGTCTGCAGGAGGAATCTCTGTTGACCCCGAGAAAATCAAAGCCATTCTAGACTGGAAATCACCCACCAGTGACTGAAATCCGAAGTTTTCTCGGACTAGCAGGTTATTACCGCAAGTTCGTTGAAGGATTCTCCAGTATAGCCAAACCCATGACCCAGTTGTTGAAGAAGGATAAGAAGTTTGAATGGACCCAGAAGTGTGAAGATAGTTTTCAAGAACTGAAAAGAGACTGACTTCAGCCCCAATCCTAATCATGCCAGACGTCACCAAGAGTTTCGACGTGTATTGTGATGCTTCACGTCTCGGACTTGGTTGCGTTCTGATGCAAGAAGGAAAAGTTGTGTCGTACCTGTCTCGACAGTTGCGACCGCATGAGGAGAATTACCCAACCCATGACCTGGAGTTAGCAGCTGTGGTTTTTGCTTTGAAAACATGGCGACCCTATCTTGTGGGTCATCGCTGCGAGGTCTATACAGATCACAAAAGCTTGAAGTACATTTTCACTCAGAAGGAGTTGAATCTGAGGCAGAGAAGGTGGATGGAATTGATTAAGGACTATGATGTCGGAATTCATTACCATCCCGGAAAAGCCAATGTGGTAGCCGATGCCTAAGCCGGAAGCCATGCACCCTGAATACCCTAATCCAAGCAGAGCAACCAGCCTTGTTTAAGGAGTTCGAAGATTTCGGACTTGAATTGGTTAGCCATGGATATCTTGCCAACCTGGAGTTAGCCCCAACCCTGTTGGATCAAATCAAAGAGGCCCAGAAGGGTCATGAGAGTATCGAGGGATTAAAAAGAAGATACCCTTGACAAAGCACCTGGTTTTGCCATAGATGCTGAAGGAGTTCTGAGATTCAAAGGACGCCTATGTGTGCCCGATGATAAGGAACTCAAGGGTCTGATCCTAAAGAAGCCCACGATACCCCATACTCGATCCACCCCGGAGGAACCAAGATGTACCAAGATCTTCGTGAGAGTTTTGGTGGCATGGAATGAAGCGAGAGATTGGTTCTTTCGTGGCCAAGTGTGATATCTGTCAGCGAGTCAAAGCAGAGCACCAGCGCCCTGCAGGATTGCTCCAACCCCTTAAGACCCCCGAGTGGAAATGGGATGAAATTGGAATGGATTTTATTACCGGACTTCCTAGGTCAAACCGAGGCCATGATTCAATCTGGGTCATAGTTGATCGATTGACCAAGGTTGCCCATTTCATTCCGTCAACACCACTTATAGAGGGAACCAGCTAGCAGACTTGTATATTTCCAGAATAGTAAGCCTGCACGGAGTGCCTAAGAGGATTGTATCTGACAGAGGCACGCAGTTCACCTCACGGTTCTGGAAAGCTCTTCACGAAGCCCTCGGAACCCACTTATCATTCAGCACAGCCTATCACCCTCAGACCGGAGGACAGACGAGCGAGTAAACCAGATTCTGGAAGATATGCTTCGTGCATGTGTCCTAGCCTATGGCTCTAAATGGGAAGATTGCCTTCCGTTTGCAGAGTTTTCCTATAACAATAGTTATCAGTCCAGTCTGCAAATGGCCCCATTTGAAGCACTTTACGGCAAGAAGTGCCGTACACCTTGAACTGGTCCGAGACCGGAGAAGGAAAAGTGTTTGGACCAGATACCCTCCGTGAAGCCGAGGAGCAAGTCCAACTTATCCGTGAACGTCTCAAAACGCCCAATCCCGTCAGAAAAGTTATGCTGATCCCAAGCGTCGTGACGTCACCTTTCAACCTGGAGATTTTGTCTATCTTCGGGTGACACCACTCAAAGGGATGCAACGTTTCCATGTCAAAGGAAAGTTGGCACCCAGATATATCGGACCTTTCAAGATTCTTGCCCGTCGCGGAGAGGTAGCCTATCAGTTAGAGTTGCCCCCAGAATTATCGGAATTTCATGATGTCTTCCACATTTCCCTGCTCCGGAAGTGTCTTGAAGTTCCTGACCAGCCCGACGTTTTCAAGAACATTGACCACCACTCCATCGACCTGAACCATGATCTGACTTATCGTGAGAGACCATTCAAAATTCTCGACGAAGATATTCGTCTCACCCGGAGGAACAAGATCAAGTTTTATAAAGTCCAGTGGACTAACCACTCTGAAGAGGAAGCAACTTGGGAACGTGAGGACTATCTTAGAAGCGATTTCCCAACCTCTTTAGCACCTAAGCCTAGCCAATCTCGGGACGAGATTTATTCTAAGGGGGGAAGGATCTGTAACATCCCAAATTGTAACCCAGCTTTATTAGTCAAAAATTGTGGATCAACAAAAACTTTTGTGTGTTTGTTTGATATGGTTGTTTGATTGTTGTTTGCTCTAAATAAAAACTTGAAGAAAAGAAAAGAAATAAAACAAGTGCTAAAACAATAAAAATAATGTGACAAGTGTCACATTAAATCTCCAAGTGAGAATTCAAGTTTTCTTCCAAAAAAAATTCAGTGGAGAGAATGTGATCCCTCTCATTTCATCCTTAATACTTTCCCTCTCTCTCTATTTTAAATTATATTCTAAATTCTATTTTCAAATTTCCAAATGTTTCTTTAACTTTGGAAATCATCAAAATCACCAAGCTACACTTCCAAAGTAAATAATCCAGTGGTACCACAAACCTAGGAAAATATTTGGAAACAAACTATGAAAAGAAATTTTAGAAATTCAAATTTAGGTTTGGTTCGGGAATTTGGTCGAGCACATGGTGATCATCACCATGTTCTTCCCTAACCCGAAAATCCAACCCAAAATTGGAGCTCAATTCGGTGAAATCGAGCACCCCAGCAGCCCCCACTCCTTCCTCTCACCTCACTCACTCGAAGGACGACGAGGAGACGTGCTCGTTGACCCCAGAGGAGGCAGGCCAGAGGCGCCACGCCATTGCCGTCCTTGGCGAGCTGCCGCTCGGGTCACTTCCGTGGAGAGGCCGACGCGAACCCGAGGCGACGCCGCGCCGTGTCCACCGCACTCCACGCATCCCTCTGCTCCTGCCCGACGAGACCACACCGCCGCAGAAGCCCTCTGGCGTGCACACCGTCCGTGCCAGAGCACGCCGCGCGTCATGGCGACGCCGAGGTCAACTACGAGCACCGCACGCCTCCGCGCTGCCCCACCTCACCCCTCTGGTTCCATCAGCTCCACCGCGTCGTGTACGAGCACCACTGCCCCTCTGGTGCACCTCACGCACCCTACCCGACCCCAGCGCACGCGCCCGTGCTCGCCGCACGCCATGGCGGGCCGAGCACGCCACTGCAAGCTCGCGCGCAACCTCTGCTTCCCCTCGACCACCCGACCGCACCTGCATCACTCCCTCGCTCACCGCAACCTCCCAGACACCTCCGTCTGGACCCCGCGCCTCTCCTCTCCTCTCCCCACCACCGTGCCATGGAGCACCGAGCACCTCCACCCGCTATAAAAGCACCCCCGCACTCCCTCCCCTCTCCACACACCTCCACCACTTCCCTCTCACACCCCTCACACCCGTGCATCGCCAGGAGGGCGAGCACTCCACCACAGCCACCGCGCACAAGCACGGCAGTGCGCTGCCGCGCCGAGGAAGAGGTCGATCACGGCCAGGTCGTGCCTCTCTCCCTCTGCCTTCTCTCTGCCCCTCACACGCCTCACCATTACACACTAGCTCACCCGCCGCGTTTTGCCCGTGTTTCATGCACAGCAGCGCCGCGGAGGACTCGCCGGACTTGGAGCACGGCCGCGGAGGAGGAGCCGAACACGCCGCCGTCGATTGGAGCCATCCCAGCAAGCACCACTCACCCCAGAGCTTCCCCACTCCCTCCGCCGTCGATCCCCGTCATCTCCGCCACCACCCGAGCCCCCAGGTGAGCGAATCGAGAGCACCGCCGTCGCCGGAGCCACGGCGCCGCCAGAAAATGGTCGCCGCCGTGTCGTTGATCCTCAGCCGTAGGATTAGAGATCAAGGGTAGCGTACCGTTTCGTTTAAGTAGACACTGACTGGTGGACCCCACCCGTCAGCGTTTTAAACTTAAACCCGCGCGCGAAACGTTTCCCACTGAGTCGCTGACGAGTGGACCCCACCCGTCAGGGATCTCATCTTTATCCAGTAAATTCGAATTTAAATCCTCTCTGAATTCAGTACTGGACACTACTTTGAAATTCAATATATCGAGATTTAGGAATCCAAATAAATCAAACTCAAATGTTCTGTAAAGCTTATGAAATTCTTTAACTCACCAAAGTGGTCTCATCTCATTTAGTTAAATAATAAAAGTGTAATAATAAAAGTGCTCCAGAAGGTTTAAAATACCAAAACAATTGTTTCTGGAGTTATTTTAGTCCAATTGACTTGAAACCAATTGTGGTAGCTTTGTATTGGGATCCTTTAGCTCCCCAAATTTTGGTAGAATTAATTGAGCAGTTTAAAATCTTTAGCATCCAATTGAATGTTAGTAAACCCTACTGCACTAAACTAATTAATGTGAATTAATGTTAAGTCCATTTGAGTTAGGACCAATTTTGTTAGAGCACTTGCAGCCAAGGTTAGTTACCCCTAAAAGGATTTAATTTTGGAAGCAACATAAATTATTTGGTAGCTAAAACTTGATTAATGAGGTTCTGGTTTAAAACAATTGTGTAGGGAGTTTGATAACTCCAAAAGACCTCAATCCAATTGAGTTGTCTTCTACACATCAGTAGCTATCCATAGAAATTTAGTTTGAATTTTTGTGACCAACATAGATTAAATGGTGAATTGTTTGGTGTACAACTAGTTTCTGCCTTAGTTTAAAAAGAATTAAATAAAGTTTAATTCAATTAAATTGAAACCACCTTGTGTTGTTTGGTGTATGCAGTAGATATTTATAGTATTTGTGCTTGTATTGTTGTGTTGATGCTTGAGTTAGTGTAGTGATTGTTTGTTTTACTTGTTTAACGTTTAGACGATACCGTTGACGGATTTATCGAGGAAGGAGGTTTTGTTGAACCAGAAGATCAGGACCAGTACCACTTTGTTGAGCAAGGCAAGCTACTTCACTGAGCTTGCATTTATATACATCTACTTTGATCACATGAGTTATTCAAAAGTATCAATAATTTTGGAAAAACCCTTTTTACAAATATATGAAAACTATTTTTGCCACCCTATGTAGAAGTATAGGTAGTTATTTAAAACTATAGGATGGAAAAAAATAATGTTTGTTCAAAACTCCTTTGAAAGTACTGGAATGGAGATGAAATGCCGAAAGGTCGGTATTGAAGTGGAGAAATGGAGAATGGGGATGTTTATGAAAAATGCACATTGTGTCCTTGTACTTACGCCCCCAGCCGAAAATCTGTGCGACCACATTTACCCACATATGGGCAAGGGCGTAGTCATATAATTTGCTCGTGTTAGTACTGGATGCCTCAATAACGAGGATAACCTCGTTCCATGAGGGGATGGTCCGAGGACCTACCCCCTGACCTGGGTCCTCTTAAGTGAAGTCTACCGGAAGCCGGTATGAGTGTATTGGAGAAAGAGGATTGAAGGGCTCCCTTGGGTCCGCCGGACAGAACTACGAGTCCTCACACTTAGTTTCTGAGGATTTAAGTGTCGATGGAAAGTGTCGTAGAGGCAGGGTCCTATACTAGCATGAGCAAAGGACAGGCTACGGCCGGAAACTCAACTTCGCATACCCCTGGTATGGCGGGACGTGGCTGACACGATGAGTGACCGGATGAGTGTGGGAAAAGCGTGCTACCTCTGCAGAGGATAAAAACTATTCGAATAGCCGAGTCTTCGGATATGGACAGTTGGGAAGAACTACTAAGGCCATGTGCAAGTTTTGAGTCAAGTTTTGAAAAGTGTGGGAAGTGAAGATGTTGTTTCTAACCTGTACCAATGAGTTGGTACGAGGCTATTTTGTGGCTTGGCACCATGTTGAGACATGGTCGGAAAAAAAGGAGGAGTTTTGGAGAAGTAATTAAAATGATGATTTCTTACAGGATAGCTATAAACTTCTTCTTTCCCTTTTCAGTAAAGATTTAGAGATGACCTACATAAATAAAAGTTTTAAGAAATAAAACTAAAACTAGAGCTTACTCAAGTTGGGGTAGTTTGCGAGTACAATCAAATGTACTCATATTGGTTTCGTCCCTGGCTATTGTCTTAGCCAGATTTCCAGGAGCCCTACGTTGAAGAGGAGTTTGGCGACGTCTATGCAAACTAGGATCTTCATAAGTCAGCTACCTGTCGGGTGTTGTTAGGATGGATTAGCTCTACTACCGTAGCTTCCGCTGAATAAAGACGATTGGCCCTTGAAGGCACCTATGTATAATTAGGCCAGTATGTCCATGTTTGTAAGACTTTAAACTCGGTATTGTATGGATGCAAACTTTGCTATTCAGTTCGGATTATGTGCAACGACAGACTGATCATGGGATCGTTGTGTTAAGCATAATCGGGTATTTCGGACGGCTAGTCCGGGGTTCCCACAGATATGTGCATTTTATATCATCATTTATATAACTTTTAGTATCATACTAGAATGTTATTTGCATGATTATATGATTGTTTTACATGTTTTAGATGATTTTGGGGACTTTCACACAAAGTCCCCATTTTTGGTATTTAATATCTGGGAGGCAGAAAACCCCCTTTTCTTGTTTTTATTGTTTCAGGAGTTTCAGGAACCCAAATAATAAAAGGAAAAATACCACGTCAGTTTTTCATCGGGAGAAAGGCAGAGGGAAGAAGACCGAAGAGAGGAGAGCCACGAGGCCCAAAAGGGGTGGGCCCACGCGGCCAAAACCTAGGCCGCGTGGGGCCCACTAAAAGTGGCCTCGGGCACCTCCTCGCCTGGGGCTTTTTATCGACGCCTTCGTCTCGCCCGAAAAGTAACGCCCTAATTTTTCCAAGTCCATCCGAGGTCGCGGCGGCGGCGAAACTCCTGATCCCTTCCGAGGGGGGTCAGATCCTGCTGCTCCGGAGCTCCGGAGAAGGGGGAAATCATCGTCATCATCATCACCTCTCCTCCTTGGCGTGGGAGGAGGCCTCTACATCATCACCCCCATCAAGACCAGCACCATCTCCATCATCATCACCGTGATCCACTCCGTTCCCCTCGCAGTTTGAGAGTTGCTATACCCTAGATACTTGTCTTGTGCTACTATTCATGTTTGTGATTGAGTACTTGTCATTATTTGGTGGTGAAGTTATAATTTCAGATTGTGTTGTACCACTTATGCCACTGATTATGATCATGTTTGCACGTTGTGAGTAGTTCCCGTATGTTCCTGAGGGCATAGGATGAATTGGCAATGATTTATATATGACATGTGTTGGTATTTTGTCAAGAGTTTATCTTTTATGTGATTCTATGATGGTGTTGTGCGAACGTCGACTGCACAACACTTCACCTATATGGGCTCATAGGAGAACACCGTAGTATAATGAATTGAGGAGACTTGGGAGGACACGTAAACCTGAGTTAGAATCTTGAAGTTATATTATGAGGGTATTAGTATCGGGGACCTTAGAGTGTAATGCTATGGTGGGACTTTATGTCTTAATAATTCTTGTGCAGTCATTTACTTGGCCACATGATCCATCATAAGGGGTGTAGTTTATTTATTTAGCTATACCTAATTATGGCTCCGTCCAAAAAGATTAAAACTTGACAAGATATTCAACGTGTTGTTTAATAAATCTCTATGCCTAGCATATCCATGCCGCCCTCGGGAACGTTTTCCACATATAAGTTACACATCACTTGAGCTTGTCCTCTTGTCACATAAGAGGATTGGGCTTTCTCTCTTTGAGAGCTTTCACTTGCTACTGTTACTTGCTGCATTGCAATTATACAACCGAAAATACCAAAAACACTTGCATCTTTTATTGTTTTGTTTATCAATCTTACTAACCAATACCTTCAGCTCCTCGTGGGTTCGACAACCTTTTCTAATTGAAAGGTACTACAATTGATCTCCTGCACTTGGGAGTCATCAAGATACTTTTCTGGCGCCGTTGCCGGGGAGCGTAGCGCTATTGGTAAGAAGTTTGGTAAGGAAACTTGAAAGCTGTTTTATCTCATTGTTACTATGGCATTTATGAATCGTGCCTCGCTGCATCTTGCTCTATATGAAAGTGCTTATGCCACTACTGCAAAGGTGGTTGAAACTACTGTGCCTGAGATACCTAAAGTGGGATTTAAAATTCCCATGGGTCATGTTAAAAGAGTTATGAAAAATCCATTTACAGGGATGGAACTAAGTCTGCACGCGAACACATGGAGTTGATTGAAGACATATGTGGTTTATTTAGACTTCCTGGTATTCCTGAGGATCAGGTAAAAAGAAAGTTACTATATTTGTCTTTATCTGGTAATGCTCGTGATTGGTACAGGTCTCTGGATGAAGAAGTACTATGAATGGAATATCTTGAGGAAGGTTTTCTTTCTTAAATATTTTACTCCTAAAGAAGCTTATGAGAACCGCTGCTACATATTCAATTTCTGGCCACATCTGGGAGAGAGTATTACTCAAGCTTGGGGGAGATTGAAGGAACTCCTTCGCAAGAATCCTTGTCATGATCTTACAAGGAAACTTATATTGATAAACTTTTATGTGAGGTTACCTATGAAGCACAAGGAATTCTGGATAATTCATCTGGTGGAAGTTTTACAAACAATACTGAAGAAGAAGCATGGAATTTATTGGAGACTATTTCTGAAAATACTGGTCATTGGGATCTTGATAAAGGTAATGAGCCTTATTTTGATTATGGATATTCATGTGTAGAGAACTTCTCTACTTCTATCTTGTTTAAAAATCTGAGTGATACATTTAATCTTGATCCTTATGTTATAATTGATAGCTAAATTTTGCTGATCATATCTGTGTTCCAAAAAGTGGATTTGAAGTTTATGTTGAACCTGTTAAACAATCTATTGTTGTTCCTAAAGTTATTAAACAGGTTGAACCGGTGTCATCTGTGACAATTGAGGAGTATGTTGAAACCACCCTATCCAAACCAAGTTAAGGAGAATTTACTTATTGCTGTTACTAACAAGAGTAAAGAAGATGTTCTCAGCCTTATGAACAGGTGGAAGTCAACACTCAAATTTCTGTATCAAGCAACTAAATGAAGAAGACCCTGTTGATGTTTATCTATGTGAAGATGCTACTAAAGTCATCAAAGGTAATTCGGCCAAAGTTGGGAAACCTGTTATATCATGCTCTATTGGGACTTCAAGTTATCATGGTCTATGTGATATTGGAGCAAGTATTAGTGTCATTCCATATTCTCTTTATCTTGAAATCAAGCCTGATATTGATCCTATTGTTATGGAAGAGACAGGTATGACAATTCAACTTGCTAATAAAGATTATAATCCATTTGGAATTGTTAGAGATGTTGAAGTATTGGTTGGCAAAATAAAATATCCTGCTGATTTTATTGTGCTTGGTTGTCCTCAAGATTCATTTTGTCCTATCATTTTTGGTAGACCTTTCTTACATACTGTTGGTGCTGAAATTAATTTGCCTAAAGAGAAAGTGTTTATTAAATGTAATGGTGAGAAACTTGAATTCAACTTTTCCAAATTTGCTGATAAACATGTTGTTAAAGAGCCTTTCTGAAGATTTAATTGAAACTCTTGCTCATATAGCTGTAGCTTCAACAGATGTTGTAGAACGTTATATGCTTAATCAAGATGAACCATTTAATGATGAGGAAAAGAGGCTTTAGAACAAATATTATGGCAACAACCACCACAATTACAATTGCATATCCCACCTGATAATTTAGGAGTGCTACCACCACCTAAAGGGGATCCTAGTTTTGAATTAAACCTTTGCCTACAAATCTGAAATATGCATATTTGGATGAGAAGAGCATATATCCTGTCATTATTAGTGCTAACCTTTCAGCTGAAGAAGAAGAGAAATTACTTGATGTGCTAAAAGCTCACCGACCAGCCATTGGATACTCTCTTGATGATCTTAAAGGTATAAGCCCAGCTCTATGTATGCATAAAATTAATCTGGAGAAGATGCAAAACCTGTTGTTGATTATCAACGCCGTCTCCATCCAAAAATGAAAGAAGTGGTAAAAAGAGGTAATAAGACTTATTGAAGCTGGTATCATTTATCCTATAGCTGATAGTAAGTGGGTTAGTCCTGTTCATTGTGTTCCTAAAAAGGGTGGAATGACTGTTGTTCCAAATGATGAGGATGAACTTGTGGCTCAACGTACTGTTGTTGGTTATAGGATGTGTATTGATTTCAGGAAATTAAATAAAGCAACTCGAAAAGATCATTATCCATTGCCATTTATTGATCAAATGTTAGAAAGGTTATCTAAACACTCTCACTTTTGCTATCTAGATGGTTATTCAGGTTTCTCACAAATTCCTGTCCATAAGGATGATCAAGAAAAGACCACTTTTACTTGCCCATATGGTACTTTTGCTTATAGGAGAATGCCATTCGGTTTATGTAATGCTCCTGCTACTTTTCAAAGATGCATGAATGCTATATTTGCTGATTATATTGAAAAGATAATGGAAGTTTTATGGATGATTTTTCTGTGTATGGTACTTCCTTCGATAATTGCTTGTTCAACCTTAACAAAGTTTTGCAGCGTTGTGAAGACCAACACTTAGTTCTTAATTGGGAGAAGTGTCACTTCATGGTTACTGAAGGTATTGTTCTTGGGCATAAGATTTCTGGAAAGGAATAGAAGTTGATCCAGCAAAGATAGAAGCTATTGAAAAGCTACCATACCAAGGGACATCAAAGGTATAAGAAGTTTTCTTGGGCATGCAGGTTTTTACCGTAGGTTTATTAAAGATTTCTCCAAAATATCAAAACCTCTAACCAATCTTTTGCAAAAGGATGTTCCTTTTCTTTTAATGATGATTGCATTGAGTCCTTTAATATTTTGAAGAATGCTTTAATAAGTGCTCCTATTATTCAACCTCCTGATTGGAAATTGCCTTTTGAAATTATGTGTGATGCTAGTGATTATGCAGTTGGGGCTGTTTTGGGCCAACGTGTTGATAAGAAACTGAATGTTATTTATTATGCTAGTAGAACACTTGATGCTGCTCAAAGAATTATGCTACAACTGAGAAAGAATTTTTAGCAGTACTGTTTGCTTGTGACAAGTTTAGACCTTATATTACTGATTCAAAAGTCACATACATACTGATCATTCTGCTATTAAATACTTGATGCATAAGAAAGATGCTAAGCCTAGATTAATAAGATGGGTACTTTATTGCAAGAATTTGATTTACACATTGTTGATAGGAAAGGGGAGATAATCAAGTAGCTGATCATCTCTCTAGGATGGAAAATATACCTGATGATCCTATTCCTATTAATGATAGCTTTGTTAATGAACAACTTGCAATTGTTAATGTTTCTAGTGCTAAAGTTGCATCTCCTTGGTTTGCCAACTATGCAAATTTTATTGTTGGTAAAGTTTACCTCCACACTTCACTTTCAACAAAGAAAGAAATTCTTTTATGATCTTAGACATTTTTTGGGATGATCCTTTCTTTATAAGAAAAGTGTGGATGGTATTATTAGACGTTGTGTACCTGAGCATGAACAACAGGCTATTATAAGAGATTGTCATGACAGTCCCTATGGAGGACATTGATGACCCACAAGTATAGGGGATCGCAACAGTCTTCGAGGGAAGTAAAACCCAAATTTATTGATTCGACACAAGGGGAGCCAAAGAATATTTATAAGCCTTGACAGATGATTTATCAGTTCAGCTGCACCTGGAAGTAGACTTGCTCGACACAGTTTATCAGTAGCAACAGTTTTATGATAGTAGCAGTAGTGAAATAATAGCAGCAGTAAAATAAAGACAGCAGTAATAATTGCAGTAGACAGCAGGATTAAAATACTGTAGGCATAGGGATGGATGAACGGGCGCTGCATGGATGAGATAATTCATGAAATAGTCATACATAGGGCAATTGCAGATAAATAATAATAAGGTATCCAAGTAATAAACAATCATAAGCATGTGTTCCGTATTTAGTCGTACGTGCTCGCAATGAGAAACTTGCACAACATCTTTTGTCCTACCAGCCCTTTTGCAGCGGGGCCTCAAGGGAAACTACTGGTAATTAAGGTGCTCCTTTTAATAAAGCACCGGAGCAAAGCATTAACACTCCGTGAACACATGTGATCCTCACGTCGCAACCATCCCCTCCGGTTATCCCAATTTCTGTCACTTTGGGGCCTCGGGTTCCGGATAGTGACGTGTGTATACAACTTATAGATATGATCCAAAACAATAATTATTCTCATGATTCAATAACATGTTCAGATCTGAGATCATGGCACTCGGGCCCTAAGTGACAAGCATTAAGCATAATAAGTTGCAACAATGACAGAAAGTACTACCGATGGATACTAGGCACCAAGCCCTAACAAATCTCACAACTATTACATGAATGATCTCATCCAATCCCTACCATCCCCTCAGCCTACAGCGGGGAATTACTCACACATGGATGGGGGAGTCATGGATGGTCGATGGAGAGGTGGCGGTGATGATGATGGCGATGATCTCCTCCAATTCCCCGTTCCGGCAGGGTGCCAGAACGGAGTTTCTGATCTCCGGAATAGGGTTTTCGATGGCGGCGGAGCTCTGGAAGGTTTCTGGAAAAAACGTCGATCCCCCCGAAGTTTTAGGTCAAAGGCCTTATGTAGTCCAAATGGGAGCGCTGGGGGCCACACAGGGGGGCCACACCACCCCTGGGCGCGGCCAAGGGCCAACCGCGCCCTGGGTGCGTGTGGGCACCCTGTGCCCCCTCTTTTCTTCATCTCCTGGCTCCGTGGGTCTTCTGGAAAAATAAGATTTATGGAACTTTTTCTGGAATTTTTCTGAAACTTTGACTTTCTGCACAAAAACGAGACACCAAGGCAATTCTGCTGAAAACAGCGTTAGTCCGTGTTAGTTGCATTCAAATCACACAAATTAGAGGAAAAACAATAGCAAAAATGTTCGGAAAAGTAGATACGTTTTGGACGTATCAGACATCATGCAGGAGATCGCACAGGAGCAAAGGTATTACAATCTGGTTTCTATTGGCCTACTTTGTTTAAGGTTGTGCTGAATATGTTAAATCTTGTGATAAATGTCAAAGAGTAGGAAATATTGGTAGGAGAAATGAAATGCCTATGAATTATTCTTTGCCACTTGAGCCATTTGATGTGTGGGATTTTGACTTTATGGGACCTTTCCCAGAATCAAAGACAAAGCATACTCACATTTTGGTTGCAGTTGACTATGTTACAAAGTGGGTGGAAGCAATTCCAACCAAAAGTGCAGATCATGCCACAACAATGAAGATGCTCAAGGACATCATTTTCCCCAGGTTTGGTGTTCCTAGGTTTTTAATTACTGATGGTGGTTCTCATTTCTTGCAAGGTATTCTCAGAAAAACTTTGGCAAAATATGATGTTAACCATAGAATTGAATCTCCTTATCATCCTCAAACAAGTGGACAAGTTGAATTAAGCAATAGGGAAATTAAACTCATTCTGGAAAAAGACAGTGAATAAGTCTAGATCTGATTGGCCAATCTATTATATATCTATACTACTATTAAAAGAGCAAACTTGTACTTGTTAGGATACTTTAAATCTAGACCGTTCAATATCCGATCAAACAGTCCAGATCGTCCCAATGTTTGACAACTCAACATTGTCCGATTTTTCCCGTTTTACCCTCCCACCAAATCACATAATACAACCAAATTGCCACTCAACACATCTTTTCGTTTCGTGATAATTACATTAACTGCCACCGCTAAAAGAAACTGTTCGTTAATCTACATCACCTGCGAGCTCTGGGACGTCCCGCCCTCGCCTGCGAGAAATATCCAGTGGACATGCATTGCCTGCTGCCACCGTCGCATGAGTTGGCCACCGCCGTCGCCGGCTCGCCGCAGCGTAGGTTGAAGTCAACCGTAGAACGCATCCACGATCCACCAGAGGCTGCCCATCTGGCCTTGGCCGCTACGTGTACCGGCCGGCTGCCGTCTTGCCGTTTGCCGTCTCGCACCACCACCAGCAGCATGGGAGGACTTGGCGCCACCAGCTCCGGCGACGGCGCTTCCCGCCGCAGCAGCAGCCACCAGTCGACGAACGCATGGTCGAAAACGCCACGTCGCCGCGGCGGCAAGCCGGCGTCAGCCTTGACCCTAACGCCGAGCCGTAGCCTGAGGCGCCGGCCACGCCCATCACAGAGCGCGTCCACGCGTAGAGCGCACACGTTTTACGGCGACAAAGACGATGACGAATCCCGCTCCGCGTACGTGCGTACGTACATAGAGCAGCGTATGTTCAAGGATCCAGTTCCATTGGACCTTGGATATCCAATAGAACAATTGGTTTGGACCTTGGATATCCAATAGTACGATTGGTTTGGACTGGATTGGATGGACACCCACCTTCGTTTGTGTCGCTCAACAATGACATGGGCAAAAATTAACAGACAAGTTTGACGTGTCAAGTTTCATCCTGATCGAGTATGCATCATAGGCGATGTCGCCAAATCGGAAGGATGATGTGTTTCTGCATCTAATTTTTTGATCTTCACGACGGCGTCAACCTCGCAGAGCCGGAGGCAGACTAGCTGAGGTTCCAACAATGAGGCGGTGCGTGTCCTCTCCTTTCTCACTTGCGACAATGCTCCAATGATGACGAGGACATGCCGGTGCCACACAGCAGCAGTGCTCCACAGACCTCAAAACAAACGAGGCTGACCGCTGCCTCGCTTGTCTCCATGGCAATATGAGTTCTACGTTGTGGGGTCATTGTCTGCCTACGACGAGCATGTGCATCTCCGTCTCTCTAGGTTCTGACTAAAACATGCAATGGATATAAAAAATATTTTATTTGCTCTAGGTGTTTCAAAGATATTTCTTTTCTTGAATGAGATTGTATATTTTGATTCGAGGCGGTGCCACGCCGAAGGTCGTGCTAAAACATACGAGTGTGACATTGAGGATATGACATAATTTGTGTTGAGAAAACGCCCAAAAAGCACGCCTTCATCGCAGGGCACCAGTTTTGTTGGCTTTGGTGTGAAATTTGTGTGCTCTGTGATGCTTAGATAAGCATCATTCTATTTGCAATATAAATTCTAGAACCAATGCAAAAGTTCAAAGTAAGTAATACATGTAGATCCTGGTAAGTTCTTTCCTACTTATAAATTGTCACTTTAACTGTGAAGACGTGCGTTGCACGTACATGCCAACTAGTTAAAAGTAAATGATGGGCTAACCAGAAATTAGAGAAATAGACTAGAAATTACCACAATAATCAGAAACATCTGACCGTTTATTTCACAAATTGAAAATATATAACTGTTAGATTAGACATAAGTCTTCGGAAAAAAAAACAGAAGTGAAAATTACCCACCATTGCCATTATAATAAAAAAACGTTTCATCCGTTTTCCAATTAATTAGGTTTCCATCCGTGCGTGCTCACGCGCGCCGCCACTATTGTCGTCGGCCGGCCGGCCTCCACCAAATCCATGCACATCAGGAGCTACGATCAAAGACTAATTAAGCTCTTTAGGTATAGCTAGGTTTGTACGTACTACGATTTATATTTATTTTTGTTTGGTAACACGCAGCTCACAAGATCTTTAAGATTAGTTGGACGATTTGTCCTCAGAGAGTGCTTTCAATTGAGAGAGAAATAATTAGTTTATTTGATAGTTTGCTTGGTGTAGTTATGGGAAGGTTTCACAGCTCTGCGACGAAGGGAGGCTGTCGGCATACAACTTTCTCTCTCCCCGGTTTGTTGATTTTGTGGTCTGATGATTCAAGCGGATTGCTGCTGGTGGAGTATTGATTAATCGCTAGGTATGTGATTGATCTTGAACTGCACGGGCGTTCTAAGCTAACCTAGCTACGCTCCAAATGCGTCAGATTTCCTGCATCAAGAAAAGCTAGCTGCGTTCCTGCATCAAAAAAAGCTAGCTGCGTTGTGAGCGGGATGCCCTTGATGGAGATGCAGCTACAGGTACGCAAGCATAAAGCATGGTCTGGCTTACGATTTTTCTCTGAGCCATTGCATGCTACAGCCTCGGTGACTAATTTTTTTTCCTGTACATATATTTACAGGATACCAGCGCATCGCTCAATGGAATTGTGGTGCGACAGTAAGGATACATTGATTTTTCTATGGAGATAAAAGAAACGACAACACTACTAAAGTACCATGGATCCATTGATTTATATGGACAGGAAAAAAGGAGAGCCTTATCAAATAGTATCAATGCTAAAACGCTTGCTGCTAATCAAGAATTGTTTCAGGTTCATGGCACAAGCCTTCAGGACAAGATGAAGCAGCAGCAAAAGGCTATTACACATATCCTGACACAAGGATCAACAATTTCTACCCATAGATTAATTCAAGGTCCTGTAATATTTGTCGATGCCTCTTGGAAGTGCAGTGATTTCCCAGGTGCAGAGGGTCTTCATGCCACAGGCATTGGTGTCTTCATCAGGACTGAGATGGCTGGAAGGAGGTACTCCATCATCATTGAGGCGGCCTCCCAAAGGACTAGATCGGTGTTTTCAGGCTGAAGCAACTAGCCTTATCTTCGCGGCAACCCTGGCGCAAATTCTTCACATACAAAACCCAACTTTCTAACGGATAATCAAGTGCTCGCCAGGTGGTGACGTCTAGAAGGCTTGATCACCCGCTGTTGCGTTGGGATTCTAGAGATGTTGTGGCAAATTTCTTGCAGGCTACTTCCAGATCATCTGTGCAAATTTTTCATATCAAAAGATATTTTAATGGGATAGCTCACGACTGTGCAAAACAGATTCTAAGGCAACGCCTTGATCTGTACAAGTTCAGCTCACTCCCCAGATTCTTGTCCTGCAATGTTAGCTCTTCAGAATCCTCCTCTGCAGGACATTAGACTTCAATTTGTA
The DNA here is from genome assembly GCA_947311845.1 of Poa pratensis. Classification (NCBI taxonomy): domain Eukaryota; kingdom Viridiplantae; phylum Streptophyta; class Magnoliopsida; order Poales; family Poaceae; genus Poa; species Poa pratensis. The sequence continues at coordinate 16,806,934 of CAMZMU010000123.1, read as the reverse complement.
AGTTTCCAACCTTTTGGCTGCTTAAAAAATATTTTTCACAACTACTGGCCTACACCTATTCTCCCGAAAAAATTAATTTACAAAGATAAAGTTTGTTCTCTAACACTGAAAAACCCATTCATATTGTTGTACCTTCTTCGTGTACTCAAGTTTAACCTCCGCAATTTTGCTGGCCCTATGAGAATCGTTCAATCATACTCTTATATACTTTCAAAAAACTTGCACGCAAGCCAGATAATTTATATATTATAAGTTCATCAAGTTTGTTTAGAAACGATTGATGGAAATTAGATGAAAGCTATATGTCATGGAAATTTGATGAAATCTGTATCTTCATGAAAATGCAACTATATTATTTCTGACCTTGCTTTTGAGTCCTTAGATAGAAAAACAATATATTTTATTTGAGGATAGCTACAGTGAAAACTGAATTCGGTTCACAAACAAAAAAAAAGCAAAATACTTCTAGGGTAGGTAGTCTGCTAGGGTAGAACTTACGATTCATCCTGCAATATTCGTGTAAAAGGTTCTTGGGTCTACTATTGTTGATAACTCTATTAGTGGTTTTATCCTTACATAGTTAGGAGACAAACTGGAACCTGCAATTATGTGTGAGCTGCAATGCTCTTAGGTCCAGCTACCTTAATTGTTGAAACTGGTAGACACTCACAGAAGTTGCAACTTCTTTGGTGTTAACAGGCTAGGTTTCCGTTGCCAGACACTACTTGCGGTCAAATTCCTAATGCAACTACATTGTCCATGGAGAAACCTCGGAATATCAAAATAAAGATTACCAGTTAGCCGCATCCATGGACACTATTTGTGTTTCTTCTTTGCTATGCAATGGTACAAGGATCAGCTGATTATACAGCTTGGAAGAAGATACATCGAGACGCAAATAATAACAGGAACTCATGTGCAAGAAAAGGTCTATATTCCAGGAATAATAATGTCACCAACAGAATCAGCATGGCCATTCCTTCTAAAACGTCGACAATATCCAATTTCCATGTGTGCTTTGCTATGACAATCAACAAAGACAGGGGCAGTCTCTAAACATGGTTTCATCAGTAGGTTCGACTGCAAAGGGATTCAAATGGACAAGACAATTACTGAAATTGTATATGTAACATGGTTCATAGTACACAACTGCATAACAAAGCCAACTACAGATCTAAGTTCTTAGTAGCAAACTAATAGGTAACATACCTTGGATCAACAATTATATGGTAAGACCACTGCAATATCATCAGACCACCATCAGAGTGTTACTTATATAACGAAAACAGTACAGCCATGAACCTCTGTACAATCATTGATATGTGACTTATTTATACATGTGCACTTTGGCATCTGAAGAAGAAAAATGGGAAAGTATCAAGGATGTGTAAAGTGGGATAAATAGGATAAGTGTGATAGTAGAAATACGGTTAAATACGGTCTAACTTATACTATCCCACCTATGTCACTTACACATCCCTAGAAAGTATGACCCTTAATTACCATCAATACTGAAATCTTGCAGGTGACAGTCCATTCTCAGACAGAAAATGACTAATATTAAAATTTTGGGATTTTTATATATGATACTATGAGAAAAAAATAGGCCTGATAATGCTATGACTGTACTAATCACTTAATTTCCGAAATAGCTTGGCGAGATACTAATGCTATGGCGCAGGACGGAATGGGAAAAAAAGGCTACTTCCAACCCATATGAGCAACGCATACACAACATACGAAGCTGAAACTCAGATTGATTGGAATAAAAAAGAGCATTGCACAACATGTATGGGTACTTCCATTGCAGAATAGAAAGCAAAAAACAGTCTGGTACCAAATCATGGCAGAGCGTCCTCACCGATTCAAAACAATACCATGCACAAGGCAATTTATCTTCTCCAAGTAGACGTCCGGGAGACCGCCATCCACTGCGTCGCAAGCCTCGCACTCCTGGTCGAACCCACGGTTCCTGAACCTCTTCAACGCCATGGTCCTCCAACAGCAGTACCTCACGCTCCATTTGTATGCTCCATTCATAGGGGAGGGAAATCTTCGGCGGTCTAAATTTGCTAGGTTTCTAGGACCGGAGACAACCAGATCTAGAGACCAGCGGTGGAGAAAACTGGGGAAGTGGAACGGTGTGCAGTGGGGGAAAATAGGGACGACTGAGGGAAGAAAATGAAGAAGTGGAGTATTTGTCATTATTTTAACAAGTCACTTATTTTCCAATGATTATAGGCGTGTGCATGAGATCCACAACCGCATAAAACTTTGGGGGAAATCCAAGTATGGACTCAAAATTAAGACAAACCACAATCGACTCCAGAACTATTAGATTTGCACCGTCATATCTCAGAGTCATACATGAGACGCAAACTTGCTACTTACATATCACTAGCACATAATTTACAACTGAGAAAAATATTAAGGCAATAAATATAAATGTTCACATGATACACAAATATTGCCGCGCTACAAAATCGTGGGTAACATCAGATGAACTAAATTGATTCTAAGTCGACCAAAAAAAATAAGGGTACCCAATTTTTTTACAAATACATACTATCCGGAAATTTAAAAATATATATGCATATATATCACATTCAAAACTAGGTCATTGATACGAGATTAATTGATTAATTTTTTCATATAAAACGTATTAATTAAAATAAAAGAATTACAACTTAATAAAAATACTAAAAAGTTATTACTTCTCTTCATACAAAAAATTATATTAAAAATGGAATATATATAAAAAATTAACTAGAACATGCCATCCTAGGATTTATTAGTATGCCAACATTATTGGATTGTCCGGAATTGTTTCTCTTTCGTATATCGTACGAGAAATTTTAAGAGACCTTCAAGAGGTCACCCGCGCATGTGCGCGGGCCACTTTCCTAGTTAAGATTAATGATGCTTTGTGGGCTTATAGAACTGCTTTTAAAAATCCTATGGGAATGTCTCCTTATAAATGGTTTATGGAAAAGCTTGTCACTTACCTGTTGAACTAGAACATAAAGCTAGATGGGCTGTTAAACAATGAACTTTGATTTTAAAACTGCGGGAGAGAGGGAATTCTTGACCTAAACCTACTTGATGAATGGAGAAATGAAGCTTATGAAAGTGCTAGGATGTTTAAAGAAAAAGTTAAGATTTGGCATGACAAGGAAATTAAGAGAAAGGAATTCAAAGTAGGTGATCAAGTTTTATTGTACAACTCTCGCTTTAAGTTTTCTGCAGGGAAGTTGGTTCGTTCAAGATGCAGGGACCACTAGTGATACAGGAGGTGTACCGTTCAGGAGCTATCCGCCTTCACGGTGATTGAAAGGTAAACCTCATGTAGTTAATGGACAACGCCTTAAACCTTATATTGCAGGAAAAAGCTTTATCGGTATGGTGGAAGAGTTGAACCTACAAACACCGGAGGAGGTAATCGAGAAACCGTGCAGTTCAGAAACCCCAATCAATAGAAGGCAACTTACTGTTGGAAAGTTTCTCGAATTGCATAATATTTTACGGAAGTCAATTTTTATGGAAATTAACGTGTGGGACAGAAAAACTAGACGAAGCGGAGACCCGAGGAAGGAAAGAGAGGGTCCCACGCGGCCCATGTACCTAGCCGCGTGGGCCCACTCCTTTTCACCTCGGAGTCCCTTTTCGTCTCGTTTTCGATCCCGACGCTTCGTCTTGACCTAAAAACCCTCAACAATATACTCCTCTCTGCCGATCTAATCTCGCACCGAGCGTTCTCGAGCGATCTTTGTTTCTGTTGTTTCTGTCTGTTAGGTTTTAGCCATGTCTTGCTCCGGATCCAACCAAGAGGGGGAGAGCTCCCAAGCAAGGTGTTGTGAACCGCTACCTCAACTCCGTGATGGCACCACCCAAAGACCGTGTGCTTCAAAGAGGGCGTGATGCTCGTGGAGGAGGTGAAGGCTCCCAAGGCCACCGGCACGGTGGAGGAAAGGCTGGATGAGTTAGAGGACAAGACCTTCAGGTATGGTACTGTGGTTTACCGCAGCCTTGATGCCCACCACTTCATGAACCTGGAGCTGGAGAAGAAGGTTGAAGAGTACAAGAAAAGGCTTGAAGATCTGGAAGATAGGTACAAGGACGTCTTCAACAAGTGGGAGAAGTTCCAATGCTTCATGTGGGATGTAGAGAACCAGAACTGCGAATATGAAGAACGCTTCAAGAAGATTGCAGCAGCCGCCACCCTCAGGACAATGATCCACCTACATCTTTTCGTGATGGAAGGCCTTTCCCATGGAAGATGGCTGAATGGGAGGAAGAATATGAGAAGGAGGAGGCTGCAACAAAAGAGAATCTGGAGGAACGCCAAGCTTGGGGGAGTTCCATCTAGTCTTTCTCTTTATCAATCTATCATATCTATCTAGTCATGGTGTGCTTTGCTTTTATCGATTAGTTATCAATATCTCTTAGGCGTGTGTGAGCTCATGGAGCATTATCAGTATCTCTATCTTATGGTTTATCAATGAATATTAAAGTATGGTGTCATCCATGATTCTCTTGTTTGGGGATTTATGGGTAACATTCATGCAAATGAGCGTGGCATATTTAGAGTTTCAATCACATCTTGCCTTGAAACTAATTAACTTGAGTGTGTTGGACAATTGTAGAATCATCTCATAATAAAATAAGTAAAAGTCAACTTATGACTTGGAATTAATAGTTTGAGGTTGAGATATTGTCTTGTAGGGTAAAAAGTTGAGAAGGGATAATGAAAGAATATAAACACTCTTGTTAGACTCTAGTATCTTTTGAGCAAATTAATGATCATGGATATTTCAATACTTATGATTGAATGTGTATGAAAAGGTAGGCACCTGAAGTTTCAGTTAGCCATGGAAAGTGTAAGATAAAGGTTGTATGGAGCATAGGAACTTGATTGAGTATCCATGACTAAAGTTTGTACTAGTTACTAGAGAAGCAAGGGTGATAACATCTTTTATATTTATCTTTCATTTGTCTTCTCTGAACTTGTTATCCAATGAGAGTTCTTGTCTTTAATTTCAGTAAAGGATAAAAGATTATAATGCTTGCTAGAAAGAGCAAAGGCATGTGAAAAGATATGATTCAATTGTCCAACATACGATGGTTATTTGCTTTCAAAAGTAAGGGGTGATTGCTAGAGCTTCTACTTATGTTGCCCTCATATGCATGAGTTTCATTCATCCATCTTATCTTGCAAGTGAATATGATGATGATACAATGCTCGTATTTATTTATCAACCATAAGTCCATTGATGCATGTAATGATCTATGTCCTTACTTACTCGAGGACGAGTAAAGGTTTAAGCTTGGGGGAGTTGATACGTGCATTTATATCATCATTTATATAACTTTTAGTATCATACTAGAATGTTATTTGCATGATTATATGATTGATTTTACATGTTTTAGATGATTTTGGGGACTTTCACACAAAGTCCCATTTTTGGTATTTAATATCTGGGAGGCAGAAAACCCCCTTTTCTTGTTTTTAATTGTTTCAGGAGTTTCAGGAAGCCCAAGTAATAAAAGGAAAATACCACGTCAGTTTTTCTCGGGAGAAAGGCAGAGGGAAGAAGACCGAAGAGAGGAGAGCCACGAGGCCCAAAAGGGGTGGGCCCACGCGGCCAAAACCCTAGGCCGCGTGGGGCCCACTAAAAGTGGCCTCGGGCACCTCCTCGCCTGGGTCTTTTTATCGACGCCTTCATCTCGCCCGAAAAGCAACGCCCTAATTTTTCCAAGTCCATCCGAGGTCGCGGCGGTGGCGAAACTCCTTATCCCTTCCGAGGGGGTCAGATCCTGCTGCTCCGGAGCTCCGGAGAAGGGGGAAATCATCGTCATCATCATCACCTCTCCTCCTTGGCGTGGGAGGAGGCCTCTATCATCATCACCCCCATCAAGACCAGCACCATCCCATCATCATCACCGTGATCCACTCCGTTCCCCTCGCAGTTTGAGAGTTGCTATACCCTAGATATTTGTCTTGTGCTACTATTCATGTTAGTGATTGAGTACTTGTCATTATTTGGTGGTGAAGTTATAATTTCAGATTGTGTTGTACCACTTATGCCATGATTATGATCATGTTTGCACGTTGTGAGTAGTTCCCGTATGTTCCTGAGGGCATAGGATGAATTGGCAATGATTTATATGACATGTGTTGGTATTTTGTCAAGAGTTTATCTTTTATGTGATTCTATGATGGTGTTGTGCGAACGTCGACTGCACAACACTTCACCTATATGGGCTCATAGGAACACCGTAGTATAATGATTGAGGAAGACTTGGGAGGACACGTAAGACTGAGTAGAATCTTGAAGTTATAGTATGAGGGTATTAGTATCGGGGACCTTAGAGTGTAATGCCATGGTGGGACTTTATGTCTTAATAATTCTTGTGCAGTCATTTACTTGGCCACTGATCCATCATAAGGGGCTGTAGTCTATTTATTTAGCTATACCGAATTATGGCTCCGTAAAAAGATTAAAACTTGACAAGATATTCAACGTGTTGTTTAATAAATCTCTATGCCTAGCATTATCCATGCCGCCCTCGGGAACGTTTTCCACATATAAGTCACATATCACTTGAGCTTGTCCTCTTGTCACATAAGAGGATTGGGCTTTCTCTCTTTGAGAGCTTTCACTTGTTACTGTTACTTGCTGCATTGGAATTATACAACCGAAAATACCAAAAACACTTGCATCTTTCATTGCTTTGTTTATCAATCTTACTAACCAATACCTTCAGCTCCTCGTGGGTTCGACAACCTTTTCTATTGAAAGGTACTACAATTGATCTCCTGCACTTGGGAGTCATCACATA